>LTAE01001639.1:39348-52481 GCA_001647135.1 Pontederia paniculata | reverse complement strand
GTCGCGGTCCGTTTTGATCGGGCAGAAAATGAAAATCGTACAAACAGAGCAATTCCAAACATGCAGATCTAAACGCTTTACTTTATGTACAAGGAATCCGCCAGGGGACATACCTTCGGATTCTTCAGGACTTGTTTTACCCTTTCGGGGACGTCCTCTTCGGCGTTTTTCCTGTTGAGATGGAGGATCTTCTTCTCCTAGGACGAACAAAATTTTCGAGATGAGAAAACAGAAGATGAACACATAAACAGAGGAGAGGAGAGAAATTCTCTCTTACCTAGGGCCGGCCACAGAATTTCAGGAAGTGAAATTTGTGGCACCCCTATGTGGTATTTATAATACTACTCCTCTTATTGGGTTTGGGTTTGTGGGCTTTTGAGTTATTAGGCCCATGTGTTACATAAAATATTCTAAATTGTATAGTGAGGTAGTAGACAAGCAAGAGAAGAATTGGTACCCCCGTCAGGGTCACCTTAAAAAGTAGTTATTTAACTTGTGATTAGCTTTGGTCCGTACATCGATGGGACGGGGAAAGATAGGCTAACTTTCGAGCGAAGAGTGCCGAATCCGCTGAACTAGTTGCTTCCGTTGCAAATGCGCGGTATCGAATAGATTATATGTATATTAATATATTACACGAAGACATTACCACTGTGGATATCGGATCACAAAAGGAAAAATGAGCACAAAAGTTAAGACGGTTCCAATTGTTTAATAGGTCATTACTGAAGCTTTTAAAAGAACCAATTGTTTAATAGGCTATTAAACAATTAATCGATGGAGTCGCCAATGAGGAGTGAGTGAGGAAGAACATGTCATCGGTGACGAAATCCAAGGACTCAACACCCCTCCAAATGTTCATGAATCATCATGTAAATCCAGCCTTCATTTAAGAAAAAACTCTAACTAATAGGCCATGCTTTTCTTATTTGTTTTACCAAACATTAATTGTTTATGAAAAGCTTTTGAAAAATAGAATAGTTACATCGATCCGAAATTTTAAAAATTTAATAGCCAAGGTTCATAAAAAAAACATTTCATATATGTTTCGCGTGAGATTGCAACAATTTAAAAATAATAGTTTATCAAAATATTTGCATTTTGGTTATTGAAATTTTAATGCGATTCAAATATACGTATAATATTTTGAAACATGTTTTGAAACTTAGAACATACTCAATATAGTTAGTGAGTGGCTTAGAGATAATTATAAAATTATTTTAACTTATATATATCGTAATTTATTATTGTGTGGGAATGGAATCAATGGTGGAGGAACCAAGTTGGCAAGTTGCAACCAGCACAGTTGGACCGGTTCAAGTATGTTAATATATTTTACCCGTTCGAAATTTGCAATCAGAGGTAAATGGGGGTGTACACCCTACTCATATTCTCACATTTAATTATTAAAATAATTATCTAATTTATAAGATAAAATAATATATTTTTTGAATTAATTTAACAATCTAAAATAATATCTGAGATAAAAAAATTATGATCATCAAATTATTAAAAATAATCAAATGGACTTGATCATCGAATAATCCGATTATCATAATTTTGATCAAACTCACTACTTAATTAATAAATAATATTTTAATTAATTGAATGAATAAAAATATTATTATACGTCGGGTGTAGAACGATGTGCTCTATATATTCAATTTTTTTCTTTCAATATTTAAACATATTAATACTTGATTAATTTACAGTCAAGATAAAAATAAAATAATATTTTTTGACCAAATTAATAATCCAAAAAATTAACTTTGAAATTAATTTTCATCAACCCTAGAATACAACTTTGATATAACTCTGCAAATAGTTTAAAATTCTCAATGTTCAAAATTATTATTATTTAATTAATTAAAAAATAACATAATATTTTTTGATTAAATTGATTATTCAAAATATTTACTTTACAGTTAATTTTCGTGGATCCTGAAATACAACTCTGATATAACACTGCAAATAGATTGTGCCAATTCCCGTATATTATACGTTGGCCTCTCCCCTACACGTTCTACTTGTACTGCATCACATACCAGTTAATTAAATATACAATATGTATATAATATATTAATATGTATTACCGGTACGTACTAATCTTCGATCAACTTTGCAAGATGGTACAGAGAACAGTGGTGCCCTTTAGGATGACGTGCTAAATATCATCATTTTTTCCTCCATTCGGAAGATGACACGTCAGAACATTGAAGCTTGTTGTTGTATCACGTCAACGAACAAAAATCTACTTTGTTCAAAGTTCTATTAGGTCAACCAAGTTCGGTTGGTACACCTGATTGATATATCACAGATTGAGAAACCGAAAGTCAGTAGTATCGAGTTCAAGCTTTAGAGTCGTCAATTTGATCAGAAGAATATAATTTCTTTTCTTTACCTCGACTTCGAATTAATCAAATGTTAATAATTTTGGACACCAAAATTCTCGAGCGAATATCTAAAAAAAAGTTCTATTAGGTCATATTAAAGCCGTTCGCTGGCAAAACGGTCCGCACTCATCCAAAATACTCGACCTGCATGCGTCATCGGTGACGAAAGCCAAGGACTCGATGCGTGGACTCCACCTCCAAATGTTCATGAATCATCAAGTTAATTAATCCACCCTTTATTTAAGAAAAAAACAATTACTAATAGAGTAATAGGCCATGCTTTTCTTATTTTAATCATTTTTTTAACTATGATCAAATGAATGGTTTTTTTGAATTTAATAGGGGTGTAAATCACAACTTGACTTTGTGTGATCTGACGGTCCAGATTAAAAAGGTAAAGCTTTTTTTTCTCTGATGGTGATTGAGAAAATCAGTAAAAATCTATTTCAAACTACTAACTACCTACACAAATAAAATTTAATCTGGACCATCGGATCACATGACTTACATGTATAAGTCAAGTTGTGATTTACACCCTCATTAAACCTTTTTTTTTTCTTTTTACCAAACATTATCTTTTCAGAGAAAAGCTTTTCAAAAAATAGAAGAGTTACATCCGATCCAAATTTTAAAAAAAGGTCCTAAAAAAACATTTCGTATATATATTTGGCGTGAGATAATTTTAACGACAAATGAAAAGAAATAATTTCTCAAAGTATTTGTGTCTTAGTTATTGAAATTTTAATGGGATTCAAATATACATATAATCTTTAATTTGAAACATGTTTCGTAACTTAGAATGTACTCAATATAGTTAGTGAGTGGCTTATAGATAATTATAAAATCAGTTTAACTTTATGTATATCATAATTTATTATTGTGTGGGAATGGAATCAAAGGTGGACGAACCCAGTTGGCACGTTGCAACCAGCATAGTTGGACCGGTCCATATATACCTGGCTCCCTTCTCCTCTACACGTTCTACATGTACTGCATCTCATATCAGTTAATTAAATATGTACGTATATAAATTAAAGTTGATTGACATAAATAATTAATAGTGTAACACTCTCGATTCATTCAAAATATTGTTCGCTTTAAAGTCATATGACCCACACGAATTTAAAATGTGTCTTGAATGATAAGGAAGAATGCTACATATAAGCTCATGACCACCTCCGTATTTTGTCCATGTGGAACTAATTTTCATTCTCATCATCATCTTAGGGTCTTACAATCTTCCTCCCTTGAAACTCAAGGTCCTCGTTGAGTCGACCCACATGGTTAAAGTGAGCACGCGAGGTTGGCTCTGATACCTTTTATAACACCCCTGATTCATTCAAGATATTGTTCGCTTTAGGCCCATATGATGCACACGAATTTAAAACGCGTCTTGAATGAATGCTACATGTAAGCCCATGACCACCTCCGTGTTTTGTCCATGTGAGACTAACTTTTATTCTCATCATCATCTTAAGGCTTTGCAAATAGAGTTATATATTTTAAAAGAAAAAAAATTAATAATTTTAAGTTTAAATTTTAAAAATATTTATTTTAATTTAGATTTATCTTCATCGTGCTTACTTAAATATTGGATCAATCAGATGTTAACTTAGACATCGACAAAATAATTTATTAAATTAAATGTGCTACTAATCGAAAAAGATAGAGGGAAAAATGTATAGAAGCAAAATAATAAAAATCGAGGGAGGTCAAAATAATAAGTCATTAGTAGGATTTGAACCCTAGAACTTTTGATATAAATCAAATTCACCTATCCACTTAAACTACTATATAATTTTAATATTTTATTTATATATTGACTTCAACTATTAATATATATGTATATATAAAGGATCGTGGCCTCCCTCACCGTCTATGTGAGTCCGTCCATGACTACTAATAATCCTAAAAACTTAAGTTAGTAAGAAGAGCAATATTTTTATATTTATATTTTTAATATTTTTTTTATGTGTGGATCACTAATAATTTCATTTAACTCGAAATTTAATACGTAAATAAAAATTATTTTTTTTTAATATGAGCAACAACGAGGTTTAAACTCGAAACTTCTTGACTCTAATATCATGTTAAAATAAATATGCTACTAATAATTCTAAAAATTTAAATAAAAAAATAATATCCTTATATTTATATTTTTAACATAATTCACAATAAAGAAAGAAAAATATGCATGTATGTAATATTGTATTACCGGTACGTACAATCTTTGCTGGTACAGAGAACATTAAAGCTTGTTGCTGTAACACATCAACGAACAATTCAAAGTTCCATTGGGTCATATTAAAGTCGGAGGGGCAAACGGTCCGCACTCGTGCATAATACTCGACTTGCATGCGTCACTCCTGACGATATATGTATATACATGTACACATAAATATATATATATATATATATAGATTTCTGATCCCTTTTTCTTCTCCGGCTGTTATTAGTAAAATAAATAAACTCGTGCCAGCTGAGTACGTACGATCAATTCTTTTTTCAGGTTTGATATTTGGAGTTAACTGAAAAGATAAATTTTAATTAAATTAATATTTTAGACATTAAATTTGATATTATTAATTTCATTAGAGATTTTTTGGCGCATTCTTACTTTCACTAATCGATAATTAAATCATCACTAAAATAAATTATTGATAATATTATATTATAGTATTTGATAAATACTAATAACATAAATATAATTTAAATTATTAAACATAAAATTATTAAAATATCTAAAAAATGTGAAACTTTATTAAAATATTATTTTATATGAATAAAAGGAAAAAAAAATTGAGTTTGGACAAAATATATTAAGTTTATAGTCCATAAAATAATATTAAGAACGTCTAGCCGCGAGTGCCTTTAGTAATATGAGTAACAAGTCCTATTGGTCTAAGCCAAAGACGAACTCAAACTAAGCGGGATCGTTTTTGCCCCTCACCGGCTCAGTCAGACTGAAGCAAGGTCATTTGTGAACTCGACTATCCGGACCGGTCAAGAGCGAACGAACAATAAAAGTCGGACTGCGAAAACCGGAGAGAGAAGTTCAATAGATCATGTTTAGCAGAAGACAATCAATTACCTTTGCATTTTGGATTTTTATCTCTTTCATAGTTCCAAATATTGAAAAAGTAAAATAAGAAGTGTTAAGCTTTTTATCATTCTGGCGTCGAGCTATTTTTCCGCAGGACCTCCCCTGTAGTATCGTCACACATTCTTATTTTAATTAACCGATAATTTAAATTATCACTAAAATATATTATTTTATAAATGATCGATAATATTATATTATAGTATTTAGTAAGTACTAATAATCTAAATATAATTGAAATATTAAATAAAAAATTACCAGAATACCTTAAAAAATGTGAAACTTTACTAACATATTATTTTATATAAATAAAAGAGTAAAAACAAAAAGAATTAAGTTTGAACAAAATATATGAAATTTATAGTCCATAAAATAATCTTAAAAAATACAAAAAGTTGAATAATAATATTCTTTAATAAAATATAATTATTTTAAAAATTAATTTATCAAAATACATCTCACTCTATTTGAAAAAGCATCTATTATAGATGCTATATTGATTACCAGTGAGGTGAGGTGGTAGTTTAAATTATCAAAAATAAAAAATCATCGAGAATTTATTACAGCTAATTATATGATAAGTCCTGCAAATTTTAATTTAAATAATTAATAATTTATTTAAATTATCTCGCATTAAATGACCCTTTGACATACGGAAGATATTTGCATAACAATAATCGAAAAAAATGTGCATATACAATTCCGCCTTCAAAAGTTTCGTCGTGTTTAATATTTTGTGTAACTGAAAATTATACAAATTCAACGGCAATTAAAGGGAAAAAATGTTTTGAAAAATCACTAATTTTTTCTTTAAATATATAAGCATGGATTACCTTAATTCTTGTGCTCTGGAACGTTTAACCGTGAAGTCACCTGCCACTACTTTGAGTCTTTGACCACCAAACTCATTCAAGGAATGGAATGTGCCTGGTGGTATATAAAGATACCCATCTGAAGCTTACTCCCCAAGAAATATTTTGGATACATTTTTTTTTCCTTATCCAAATAAATAACTTTAGGCCAACACCTGGAAGAAGATTTGGTAAACATCTAAAACACTCTCTGATCCTATGGATTGGTTGGAGATTAAGACTAGTAAGATAGAAATATATACAATGAATATATATTTTTTGTATATTCTAACAATTAATATGAAGAAAAAGTATTCTTATCACAATTTATTTAACATATACTATATCAAAAAAAGTAACTTCAAATGTATTAATAATATATATTTTTTATTAAATGAATTAACATTTATTTATTTAATTTATACTAATATATTAAATATTTACTATTTATGATAATGTAGTGATAAATCATTATTTGATTAAGTAGTTAATTAATTTATAATGTTATATAATATAATATTATTTATATTATAGTATAAATCAATTAAATGGATACTTATAAATAATTTTTAATTAGTAATTTTAAAATACAATATAAAAATATAATAGCATGTGTATAAAAATAGAAAAAGAAAAAAAATGGATTATGAGATATGAAAGAATAAAAAATTGAAAGTGGATGATTTTATATTAGGTTCAATGTAGGTGCTCTATAATTAAGTAGAGAGCACCATATTATCTATATCTTCAATCGTAACATATTAGATCTACGATGTATGTTAGATTTTCTTTCTTTTATTTTTTTTCTCGTCTAAATCTATTTATCATAAATTAAGCATCTTATGGTTAAAACTATAGGTAGCATGATGCTTCCTACTTCAAAAGGAAGCCTCTTCATTTTTTAAATATTAATATTTTTTATTTTAATGATTTTTTAACTAAGTTATTAAAATAAGAAAGATATTTTCTCCTTTCAAACCTAAACAATCCTTAAACTTTTCACTTTCTATTTCTTCGGCACATATTTTTTTAAGAGTTCAATGTAGATGCTTTCTACTTAATTAGGGAGTACCATACTACTTAAATCTTCAAACGGAGATGTTAAATTTATGATGAAGATTAAATTTTCTTTTTTGGTACTCCTTACTTAACTAAAAAATACCTCTATTTTTTTTCAAATGATGTTGCTCATTTAAAAGTTAAAACACAACATATAGAATGTTAACTATAAATCCATATTGTTTAAATAAATCACACATAAAGATTCAGATGTCGGGGAAAATGATTACTTAAAATTAAAATAATATCACTGGATACAAAACATAACATTTAAGACTCAGTGCTTTAGGCGGCATTGAGAATTAGACACGTAGGACATTACGTTTTTTTTTTTTATTATAGTCTGGAATCCGGTAATTCAGGATTATT
This sequence comes from Pontederia paniculata, assembly GCA_001647135.1. Taxonomy (NCBI): domain Eukaryota; kingdom Viridiplantae; phylum Streptophyta; class Magnoliopsida; order Commelinales; family Pontederiaceae; genus Pontederia; species Pontederia paniculata. Next base: position 44,709 of record LTAE01001639.1, on the reverse strand, counting down.
AGCACCCGACTAATCCGGCAAGGGTAAATCCACGTAGGACATTACGTTAGATATGGGAATCCATGACAATATCTAGCTGTCAACACAAAAAAGTAGGAAAAAAAAATCTAAGCGACCGATCTCTTGTCCTTTTCCTCATTTTGGTAGTACACCGGTACGTTATAAACTAAGCGAGGCTTCTTGTTTCCGGTTTCAAAAACTTTACGATCCATCAACACCAAAAAAAAAAAAGAACGCCTGTATAAATACCTCTCAGTTGAACTCCCACTTCTCCGTCCATCCAACACAAACCAAATCCAACCAACCAAAACCAGATCTCCAACACCCGATCATTACTTCTTCTGCTCAAAAGTTTGCCTCTTTGATCAATCTGCGCAGCAATGAGCTCCCGGATCCTTCTCTCGGCGTTNTGTTTTTTTAAGCAACGCTCTCTGCCTCCGCCGGAAAGTTATGTCGATTAATAATTATACGCCGTAAAAGTTATTAAAAGGCTGTGGACTCGCAGCCGATGATCCGGACCGTCCACTGATCCCAGCGGATCCGGATGTGCGGCTGCTGATGAAGTTTCGCGGCCATGGTGTTTGCAGATGTTATTTTTATGGAATCCCCCTCCTGTAAAATAAAGCAAAGCAGATGAGGTAATGAACAATATATATATATATATATATATATATATATATATATATAGTAATTAAGATCGAATAGAAATATAAGTATAAGTTTGACACATGGATTTGCGATTTTTATGAGGTCAGTCTCCTCCATGATTTAAAATTTAATTCAAATTAAATAGTCATAAGCAAAATTTCTTCTATTAAGAAAAAAAAGAGTTATTTTCGCAAATATATTATAACTTTTTTTTACGAATAATCTTAAACTATAATTTTATCAATTTTAATTCTTAAATTATTTTCAATTTTTTTTTGTTAAAGTTACTTTTTTTAGATATGTTCAATGGAGAAAAATGAAGGTGCATAATATTTTGCTATGCATCTAGTGCGATGCATGATCTGAGCTATTGATTTAAAATTTAATAATCCAGATCTTATTTAATTTATGATCAAAAAATTTAATTGAATAGAATATAGATCATTGTTTTTTAAATCAATAGACCAGATTATGCATCATATTGGGTGCATAGTAAATTGTTATGCATCCTCATTAACCTTTGACACTTTTATCTTTACATAAAAGTTTAAAATATTTTTTATCTTTTATTATTTATTAATTTAAAATATTTATAGCCTTTGCTAATCCTTTATTAGATTAATAAAATAAGTAATAAAAGATAAAAATTATTTTAAATTTTTACATAAGGATACAAATATTATTTAACAAATATAAAAAATTAAATTTAATAGAAAAAATAATAAAATCAAACGGTTAGGGTTAAAATGTTAAAGTGGAAATAGTTTAAGAACAAAAATTGATAGAATTATAGTTTAAAATTATTCGTGGAAAAAAAATTATAGAGTAACTAAAGAAATATGTGAACTAATTTGTGTACATTATTTTTATATAGAGGAGGTACGGTTGTCGGGCCATGATGCTGGAGACGGTGGCGGCGGTGCCGGGCATGGTGGCGGGGCTGCTGCTCCACCTGCGCTCCCTCCGGCACTTCGAGCACAGCGGCGGCTGGATCCGCGCGCTGCTGGAGGAGGCCGAGAACGAGCGCATGCACCTGATGACCTTCATGGAGGTGTCGCAGCCGCGCTGGTACGAGCGCGCCCTCGTCGTCACCGTCCAGGGCGTCTTCTTCAACGCCTACTTCGCCGCCTACCTGCTCTCCCCCAAGCTCGCCCACCGCATGGTCGGCTACCTGGAGGAGGAGGCCATCCACTCCTACACCGAGTTCCTCCGGGACCTCGAGGACGGCAAGATCGAGAACGTCCCCGCTCCGGCCATCGCCATCGACTACTGGCGCCTGCCCGCCGACGCCACCTTGAAGGACGTCGTCACCGTCGTGCGCGCCGACGAAGCCCACCACCGCGACGTCAACCACTTTGCATCGGTACGTTAATTGCTTAAACTGATCATTCCTATAACACGATCTTGATGGCTTAAAGAATCAGATATGAACTGTGCTGGCCGATTTGCTTGCTTGCAGGACATCCATTACCAGGGACACGAGCTGAGGGAGATGCCGGCGCCGGTGGGTTACCACTGACGATGAACTCTCATCAGATGATTTTTACCTGACAGGATTTTGATGATGCCACTGAATCTCGCCATCGCGTAAGGATGTGGCCGAATAAATTTGCTCTCAGCAGATCGAGCTCATGATGTGTTCTTGGAACTGTTGTGTTGTTGTGTGTATGCAAAACTATAAGTTTAGTTTCAGTGTTCTTTCTTGTTGTTTCAGATTTGTTTTCTTCTTCTTCTTTTTTTTCCTTCTTTCTTATTGGTGTGTATTTGAATTTTTCGGGACTTTGTAGCAATGTAGAGGAAAATAACAACTGTAATATATAATTTTTCCTTCAACTTTTCTTCTTTTTTTTATTTTGGGTTCAGCAGGAAGCATAAAGTCTTATTATCTTATAAATTTTTCAATCACTCTAGAATTTGATCTAATCAGTAGCCAATTAAATTATTTTCTGCCGAATTTACTTAGTTAGAGCAGTGACTTGACATGGGGCCACAAGCTTAGATTTTAATATATTTAAGATATCTTGCTGGGGAAATACCGAAACAAAAAATAGATATCTTGTTGGGCGGGTCGACGATCAGCAAGGTATTAATAGGTCAACTAATGGGCCTTTGCCCTCTCTTTTTTCTTTATATATAATAATAATAATAATAATAATAATAATAATAATAATAATAATAATAATAATAATAATAATAATAATAATAATAATAATAATAATAATAATAATAATACAATGTATATATAGTACTTTATATTACATCGCCAACCTAAAGACTAATGATTATGATAAATTTTTAAGCAAAGATAAAAAGCAAGAGAAGGAAGACGAGTTGCTACAAAATCCAAGAGAGTATCAAAGCATTATTGGGAGGCCCATCTTCGCTACACAGATGAGGCCGGACATAACATACATTGTTGGTCATATGAGTCAGTTTATGCACAACCCAAAAAAGTCTCATTTGGAGGCATCATATAGAGTAGTGAGATATCATAAAGGCTCTCTAGGAAAAGGAGCATTTTTTTTTCAGCTAACAAGGATAATTCCGTTGAAGCCTATTGCGATTCATATTGGACAACATACCTTTTCATTCGAAGGTCTATATCAGCCTTTTGTGTGAAGATTGGAGGATCGCTGGTTTTGTGGAAATAAAAAAATAAAATACAATCTCAAGGTCTTCGAGTGAGAATATGAAGTGTGGCAGAGCTCATATGGTTGGACAGATTATTTACAGAATTGTGTCTTCCGCTAAAGAAACCAATGTCGATTTTTTGTGATAGTAAAGCTAGAATTTTAATTGCCGAGAACCTAGTCTTCCACGATAGAACAAAGCACATCGAAGTTTATTGTTATTTTGCGAGAAAGACTGTTGCATGAATTGATCAACTTGAAACATTCTCGACAATGGAACAAGTTGCAGATTTGCTGACAAAGACACTTTGCAAGAAGGAACATGATCATCTAATAGACAAGTTGGGTTTGTTAGATATATACAAATCACCAACTTGAGGGGGAGTGTGAGCTCTCCAAGTATCAGTGCAACTAAAGAATATGGTTACTGATACATTGGCGGCCTCTTAAAGTATGATACTTAAGTAATTGCTATAGTATTGATTATGTGTTGAGGTGTACATCTAGAAGATATTTTATCAATGATTAGTAATATAAATAAAAGGGGTTATAGCTTTTGAACGATATGATGAAATAAAAAAATTTCAGAGTTTTCCCCTCCAAAATATATAATCTTCTTCTCTTTGTATCCTTCTCGCGGCAGAATAATGAATGAACACATCATCTTTTTTTTTTGCTCAATGGATAAGAAGTTAAAGATGGAGCATCGTGAGGTCAGCACAGCCTTGTGTTTAATTGTGACGATGCTCCATTATATAATCTTAAAATTAATAAAAAAATATTTATTATTTATTATTTATTAGGTATTCAAGGTTAGGATCTGTTTTACATTCCTACAATATATGAAATATGTTATTAGTATATATATGACATCTTGTAGCAAGCGTCACCCATACATGCGTCACGGCACCCTTCCAAAACTCGAAAAGTAGGTTGTCTCATCCACCATATGTTTTAGATAACACCGATGATATATACACGAGCGGCTTCGGATATTTTATGCTGTAATTAATGTGAAAAATTAAATATGTACTAATATTATATATGTCCAATACTCCATGAACCTATAGTTTCATTCAAATGAAAATAAAAAATTATGATTCATTCAAATGATAATAAAATGTTATAATTTTAATCGTTCATACGAGCGATGTGTTATAAATTTAATCGTTTAAGTGGGAGTATGGTTCTCGCTTCCTATTTTGAAGGATTAAAAATGTGTACAACTCATATGCAGTAGATAACTACATAATGTATTCTTTTTCTTTTACAAAATACATTATACTTGAGCGTTGAGTAGTAAAACTTAAATTCATAGTTATCAGTTAGGTTCATATAAAAAAAAAGTAAATCATTGTCACTCAAGAAAATTTCAAATTCAATTTACTATCTACATACGAATTTTTTTATTAAAAGTCTCATATATCATAACACTACAAGAAAAATGATCATTAACGACCAAATATTAATGACGAAATGAAAAAAATAGTCATTAATAATAATCATTAGCGATGAGTAAATAAAATTATCATTAATTAATGAATTTACAATGATGAGTAAAATTACTCATCATTATAAAGTATGATCCGGTCATTAATAATAGTAATTCATGACCACATATTTAATTCGTCCCTAATAATTAAGTAATTACGACCATAGATATCGTCATTCAGAATTTTAAAATTAATGATTAAAAATCTCGTTATTGATAATCAATTAATTGGTGGGTAACTAAAATAATCTCCCTCCAACAACTTTTATATAAAATCATTTAACAAATTTTAATATAATTAATTTGTTAATTAATGAAAAGATCTTCTTAAGAATTCATATGCCAAAAGAATTAATTTACACCGTTTGATTGAAAGATGAAATCATAAAACAAAAAAGGAAAATATTAAATAATAATTAATAATAATAATAATAATAATTAATAATAATAATTATTAATATTTACACCGTGCCTTCTGCTGTTGTGCGCTCCTGCCTCTCCACCTTCCAACGTCTGTGCCTGCTTGTCGCGTTGTGCCCCGCTTGTCGTGCCTCGCTCTGCCGCGTGCCGCACCGCACGCCGCTCTGCCGC
>LTAE01001639.1:25431-38408 GCA_001647135.1 Pontederia paniculata | reverse complement strand
GGTAAAAGTAATAAAGTTTCCGAAAAGGTAAGGTGCCTATGGTGATCCACTGAAACCTTCATCTCTCTACACTTTTCTGCTTTAGCTTGACGATATAGTGTTTTAATCTCTTACCTGAGTTTTCTTGGCTGCAGATTGATGTTTATTCATTTGGTATTGTCATGTGGGAGCTTCTAACTGGAGAGGATCCTTATGCAGATATGCGTAGTGCTTCAATCAGAGGTAGAAATCAAGATTCATATTTGAATGAGATTTAAGTGTCCATCACGAGTTGATTTAAGTTCTCTGAACCATGCTATGTCATGAGCTAAATACATGAAGAAATCATAATAATCAGATTGATTGTCAATGAGATTTAATAGTATTAATATGTCAAGATTGGAACATAAATCTTCACACTTTTTTTATCATTATTCATTATTATAAAATATGTTCCTAAATCATTGTGAATTATGTTTTGATAGTGGAGTTGTAAGTAGTTAAATTTATCCCAGTGATCCATGATTATTAATGGTAGCCGTCTTGAATGTTGTTCGATCTACGGGGGATAATTAACAACACATTGCGCCCCAAAGTTCCAACATGGTGTGATCCTGAGTGGAAGTCCTTGATGGAGAGTTGTTGGTCATCTGATCCCGCATTGAGACCATCGTTTTGTGACATATCACAAAATCTAAGGAAAATGGCTGCAACCATGAACTTGAAATGAAGGTTGACGAAAATTTACAAGTGCAGTAAAAAATGGTTGTAAGGTGTTGCAAACATTTAATCTTCTCGGAATTATGGATTTCTAATGATGCCTAGAACATCAAAGCTGTGTGCACGATATTTGTCTGATGTAATGAGCTATGCCATCATATCATATTGTACAGTGATATTTTCCTATTCCAAGGAGTTGAAGTCTCATAAAACTAGTAAGTACTTTGGTTTTTGCTCCACTCAATTTACACTAGTAAATCTTCATGAAAGATGTTTGTGACAATATTTCTTCTTTGCAGGTCCTCATTACATTGCATATCTATAAGTCCCACGACAAGGTAAAATATGTTCTTTTTCTTTGGTTTTGGAACTTGTACCTGTTGATGTAAATTTACTGGCTCTATTGTCTATCCTGTATGGATCATACATACTTTTGTAGTGTGTTGAGAAATAACCTTTTTATTTTTTTTTTGAAGATTTTGATAAAGGAAAAACTGACTTTAGCACAAATGTCTTTTTGCTCATTCTATTCCATAGGATATATGCATCTGAGAGACAGAAAAAAGACATGTATTCAGTATGTCCCATTTTGTTGGTTCCAGAGTCGCTAAATGATATTCTCAGGCAATGTTGAAATTTTATGATTGTTTCTTAATGAATGTGAGATTTTCTATGACATTGTTTGATATCTTTTAACATCTAGAGAGGCAAAGATGACAATCCCTCATACATGGGCACAATTTTCTTTGAGACATCAATCGTATGACGATCATTTTTTGGATAAAAAATGTTTTATTAAAACTTTTAACGACAATGTTTTCGATGGTCGTTAATATTTTTTTATGTTCATTGGTGAACTTTAAGGACCAATATACTGGCCACTAAAATCATTTAATGACGAGACTAAAAATAGTCATTAATGTACTTCAACGACGGGTCCTTTAGTCGTTAAAAAATATAAACGACCACTAACTATTTGGTCGGCAAAAAGCTTTAATGACCGGATAGTTCGACGCCAAATATTATTAACGTCCACAATTATTGGTCATAAATGTGAATTAGCGACCTATTTAATGGTCGTAACAAAGTATTAAAGACCAGATTTATTACGGTCGTTAATGATATATAACGACCGACCACTTAAACCTTCATTATTGATTTTTAACGGCGGAATCTATAACGACCGGTCACGACTGGATATGTTGGTCATTAATAAGTTCGCCGGAGATTATTATGCTCAAGTTTAATTCTTGACTCATTAATTTAATTATAATTTATTTATTTTTTCGTCCGAATGTTAAATATGTGTTAATATCCTAAAAACAACCTTAAAAAGAGTAGTTTAAGGGCTGACGGGCGCATCGTCTTTTTTGGCATCTACCCCACATTTATTTAATTTCTGAGAATATTAAATGGTTATTATATTATTTATTTATTTATTTATACTGCCGCCGAGCTATGCATGAGAAGTTAGACAAATATATTGATGTTACTTTTCACTTGAGAATGATAAAGAACAGTTAATAGGGCAACCAAACGAGGAAAATAATCGTATAAAACTTAACACATGTAGTAGGACTAGCTAGTAAAGTTTGATACTTGAATTAAAATTTAAATGCTAAAGTAAATTTATTTTACGAATATTACATAAAATGTTTCGAGAAATCATTGGTGTGTTAATTACTTCTGATCCCTTTCTTCTCCGGCTGTTAATTATTAGCAAAATAAATAAACTCGTGCCTATCATAAAAGAATTAATTAATTAAAATAATATTTTCAAAATTTAGACTAAAAATTATTAGTATGCAAAAAATTGTTCAATATTCAGAAATTTTTTTATTATAAGAATATTAAATTAGACGAGTTCGACGGTTCAACAAATCGTAGACAGTGTATGAGCCGAAAAGTCCATGCAACATTTGGAATTTTATTTTGATTACCTTGTTATCAAGGTCCTATTTTCTGTGAAAATTAGTATATATGTATTTTCCTTCCATATTACCAAAGTAACCTCAGACATCTCTTATTAAACAATTATTATTATTATTATTATTATTATTATTATTATTATTATTATTATTATTATTATTATTATTATTATTATTATTATTATTATTATTATTATTATTATTATTATTATTATTATTATTATTATTATTACCGTTTTAATCCCATAGCATTTGCTTTAATTAAATATTTCTCACCGTCCATCTCATACATTGAAGAAGACTGTCTTCCATAATAATAGTCGATTCAATTGCTAAAAAAACATTAATGATTTATCACAACCGATAGAGCATTTGCGGAATCCATTCTCATTCCAGATATGGCCCTCTAAAATGTGAAGAGACCATAACTTTAGATTAAGAATAATTCTTTATTATTTTAAATTAATAGACCATAAATTTTAATCTTACTTTTAAGATTATCAGAAATGCATTTTGGCAAAATAAAAAATTAAGATAATATTTACACTATTGTTTTAATATACTTATGTCACTCTAGAATTTATAATGTCATTTCTTCTTAAATCATTGTCTTCCGTGTCAGCACTTTTAATTATTTTAGACTTTCTTTTTGGTTAAGTCCAGTGTTCAGTACTATTAACACATAACTAATCTGATGTACAGATAGACGCAACGAAAATAAATTCTAATTAAATTAATAATTTTAATATTCAAGCTCGAGATTATTAACTCTCAATATTTCAGATCATAAATTGGCTAACATATTTTAGACCAACTAAGTTTAAACCAAATGCAACCTTCCCTGCAACACAACTTATTTTTATCATGTCAGCGTGGCAACTTATGTATGGTCACGTCACTGTCAAATACCCGCCATTGTTGGATACGAATAGTCCACAGGAAAGAAGAAGAAGGTGGTCATTGGTCAGCACACGGCGACGACCGACTGACCAAGAGTTAGAGAGTGAACTCTGCTTTCCGCGCTAATGGCTTATGGTATTAATTCAAGGACCTCGTCCTTCACCTTCATTTGCATTTGGTCAGTCATCGTCGCAGGAGCAGACCCACATATAAGCTAGGGGGATCTCACCCCTCTCTCCCTAATTTTTCGATGTATAATATATATTTATATATATATATATATATACTAGTAATTATAGTCAATAAAAAAATAAATACTAATAAATTTTTATAATGATCAAACTAGTGTAGTGGATAGATAGTTTTGGCCCTCGTCAAGAGGTTTAGGATTTAAATCTCAGCCCCTCCTAACTTTTTATAATTTATTGTTATATATTTTGTCCCCCCTAACTTTTATTCCTCAATCCGTCCTTGCATCATCGTTCTCTAATTTCAGAGATCGGAGATCGAATTCAATGATGGCCCGGACATCATAGTCGAGCCTCCTTCGCCAACTGGGCTCCCGGCTCTTCTCCGCTTCTGCCGCCGGATCGCCGTCCTACTTTCCGCGAACTGTCTCTCATGAGCCGAGTGTCATCGTTGGTGCCGCGCCATTGCTAGCCGCGGCATTGTTTGGCCAGCTGTCTTCGGTGCGACTATTGAGCAATCCTTCTAACGCCTTTTCGGCTTACGAGTCTGTTATCTCCAAGTCCGGCGCATCAAAGGACGTCGGTGATGCTGCGACGTCGCAGCAGAAGGCGGTTGCGGGCTATTGGGGCATCACGCCCACCAAGATCAAGATGGACGACGACAGCGAGTGGAGATGGTCATGCTTCATGGTACGTACTAAATTGTATCATAAGATTAGACTTTGCCTTCTCATATCGTAACTACGATTTTTGCGTGTTGTTCACTTGATCGATCCAAACGTTATATACACGTTCTGATCTACTTCTGCAGCTGTAGGAGACGTACAAGGCCGACGTCTCCATTGATGCTACGAAACACCACGTCCCCAAGTCTTTTCTCGACAAGGTCGCGTACTGGACGGTGAAGACCCTTCGCGTTCTCGTAGACATCTTCTTCCAGGCACGTGCTTTACTACCATTCCGCTTCATTGGAACGACGGCTGCGTACATTGATCACTCGGAGTCATTGACATCATCGGTACGTGGAGCAGAGGAAGCACGCATCCCATGCGATGATGCTGGAGACGGTGGCGGCAGTGCCGGGGATGGTCGGCGGCATGATGCTGCACCTGCAATCACTGCGGCAATTGTCGTAACAAGAATTGGATGGCAATTGTCCTACCCATCCTATATTTAAAACGCTATGCTCCCAAAATTTAATGATATATGACGATGCCAACAGTTAATTTATATGAAGCATGGTGATCATTTATCTTGTCCACATAATTAATTCTTAATCATTAAAAAAATATTCTATTAAATAAAAAAACCACATCTCAGCAGTGCCGACATTGGTCATTTTTTACACGGACATGGTCTGTGTTCGGTGCTGGTTATAGTCTCGTCAACAGGACGTTTCAGTGAGTAGACGTGGACCGTATCAGGGGATGACACAGTCTATATTACATCCATTCTTCGATATTTCATAAACCTCTTAGGACGCATGTCATTTTTCGGACAATGTCCATACTTCCGACGCATTCAGGGAATGCGGGCCGTGTTCATCTTCAACCTGGGCAGTTTTCCAAGACTGTATAGGGTTTACTATTCATATTCTTCGACGACGCGGACCATGTCCAGTACAATGTGATCCGTGTTATACATCAATTTCTATTATCAATATTTAATTACTTAGGGCATGCGCTCCGCGTGTAGGGGCGACGCGGGTTGTGTCGAGGGTGGATCCGGTCCGTGTCTTAACAATAATGCAACGTGTTAAGGCTCGCACCGGTGGACGTGATTTGTGTCCGAGATGGACGCACAACGACACATACCATTTCATGCACCAACACGGCCTGTGTTGGTGCACAACACAACCCGTGTTGGTGCACAACACAACCCGTGTTGGGAGACCGCGACGTGGGTGTCAAGGATTTATTTAAATAATATTATTTAATTAGTTTAAATTTTGAGATTAAGTTAAAATAATAATATTTAATCAAATCTAATTTTGATTAAGATAGGGAGATAAAGTTAAGTCCAACTTAAACTTGGATTCCTAGACAAACCTTAATGACACTCGTATAAATAGACCTAAGAGGGAGATGTGACTCTCATTATTTTCTTTCTCTCCCCAAAGCCACCGTGGCATCTCTCCCCATTTTCTCTCTCTCCTCTTCCACCAGCTGCTTAGGGAAGAGCATTTCTCTCCCTCTCTCTCATGATTCTCTCTCTCTTCCCTTCTCTTATCCTAAGACTATGCCAAACCCATATGAGAACGTGAAGGAGATCGAGGATAATACAATAATTTAGAAGGACACAGTTGAAGAAGAAGAACAAACCTACAAGATTCGGTATGTAAATAGGCAGATCCCAATATAGAGACTTTCATGTTAAATAAATTGCACGTTATGGTTCATGCTAGATGATTAAAGTTTAAGATGATAATTAGGTTGTATAATGCTTGTTTAATTGTCTAGATGAATAGTTTATTCGGCCTATATTATTTAATATTTTTTGCCATATTTAATAAATGGGAAATTACTATTCGACAATGGAACACGGTCTACGTCCATCTCAGACACAATCTGAATCTGCCAACGCGAGCCTTAACACGCCACGTTATTGTCAAGACACGAACCACGCCAACCCTGGACACGACCCGCATCTCGACACTAGGAAACCCTAGTGCCATTGCGTGACGAACATGGCTGCAGGAGACGGGATATGGCTGCGTCGCCCTAGACGTGGAGCGTGTGCCCTAAGTAATTAAAGATTAATAATAGAAAAGGATCTATAACACGAGCCGCATTGAACCAGACACGATCCACGTCGACCAAAGAATATGAATAGTAAATCGTAGCTGGTATGGTCATGGAAAATGATTCGGGTTGAAGATGAACAAGGCCCGCGTTCCTTGAATGCGTCGGAAGTACGACCATGGTCTGGAAAACAACACATCTCCTAAGAGTTTTATGAAATATCAAAAAGTGGATGTAGCACTGACCGTGGCATCCTCTTACACGGCCAGCTTTGACTTGCCGAAATGGCTCATTGACGAGGTTGTAACTAGCATCGAACACAGAATGTGTCGGTGTCCGACATGACCTGTGTCGGCTATGCTAAGATGTGGTTTTATTTATTTAGTTGAATAGTTTCTTTAATGATTTAAGGATTAATTATGTGGACAAGATAAAAGGATCATCATGCTTCACCAAAATTAAATGTTGACGTTGTCGTATATCGTTAACATTTTGGAGCGCAGTATTTTAAAAATATAACGGGTAGGACAACTGCAATCCAGTTCCTATTGCTTGATTTTTCTCGCCCTGCAACGAAAATCTTTCTCGAGCATCCTATGTGATCATAGCTTATGCACTCCCATTGAACTATGACAAAATTTCCAAGACTCATGGGCCACTTCAAACTCATCAAAGCAACTCTTAAAGTCACAATGAGATAAGTTAAAGATAATTATAAAAAAATCACTTGGCCTAAATATTGCATTGCATATTGCATTAGAGGGTCTAAGGTTATTGATTATTATAGATGATGATTGAATGATCAAAGCTAATGTATGATTGATGAAATATAAGATTGATAAAAGTTCAAGCATTGACGAAAGATGGCGAAATGATGAATGATGTGGAGTAATTGATATTTAATCATTGGTCATAACTTACTCATTATGTATGCTAGGAGTGATTGATATTTTGACTATCTATCATAGCTCACACATGATGCAAGAAAATAAAGATATGCTAAAGATGATGAAAAGAAGCTAAGTAATGAAATAAATAAAGATAAATGAATAATTAATATTTTGACCTTATTGTCATTAACTTATTCCTATGTATTTATTTATGCTTATTTATTATTACCTTATATTATTGGGAGTTATAACTCATGGTGGATATATTTTTTCTTCTTGTATTTGAATCATATATGTGAATGATCTGCATACATAATGGCTGGTGGTGCATGCGACGATAGATGCTCGTGGTAACTGCTATTTGCATATGACTTAGTGATTCTTAGTGTCTCATATTTTAGTCTGTCTCTATCAAGTTGTTATAATTAGTCTTTGAGATATTTATTTGATGTAAGACTTATGTATTACTCTATTTTATGAAAAAAAGAGCTTCTTTTAAAGTTTAAGAATGTTTTAAGTTTTTATTTCTTTCGCATTTCGTTGACTGACTTAAGAGTCAATCATAAAATTAAGTTATAGTATGATGCATATCACTTTTAGAGAGACATTCTGCTATGTATCGGGATATACTTTAGGGGTGTTATAGTATTTAACTTTTTTATTTTTTGTAATTTAGTTAATATTAGACATCAAATATATTATAAACTATAAAAGCTTATTATGTTCTTTTTATAATTTTTCATATATATATATATATATATATATATACTTATATGTAGTATTCATTAGTCAAGTAAAATTTTAAAGGTAAGTTCTTTAGAAACTTAATTTTCAGATAATATTCTTAAAAATATTATAATTTAATTGAGATGAAATATTAAAGAATGTGTTAAACACATCAATTATTAATGGACTGCATTCATAAACTTATATATTATACCAAACACATAATAATTTTCACTTTCTCCATCAAATATTCTTTTTATATATATTTTTTTAATTCAATTAAAATATAAATTAGTCACTTGTCGGTTAAATTACACAAGTTCATTAATAAAAAAATATCAAACGTTTTAAAAAAAAACATGTTAAATGAAACAAAAAAACAATCTAAAACACAGTTGTATGCATAAAATTTGTTGAACGTATTCGGCTCACAAATCACATGCCGATAGACACGTGGCACGTTTCCCCACCAGCAATTGACAAGTCATATGCCGCGTTGTCCTTTTTCTTTCCCAGTTCGTGGGCAGATGCAATGTTGACTTGAGCTCCAAGAAACGATGACGTCAGCAATGACCTTAATAACGCTAGAAAATTCTGGACGTCGCGAGTTGTTTTAAAAAGAACCGACTTCAAAACAACGCCTCCGCAAAAACGCACTCTTTTCTTCTGCTTCAAGAGATGTTGATGAGCTCTCGCATGGCGTCGTCGTCGTCGTCGAAGCTGCTCCGGCAGCTCGGGCCTCGACTCTTCTCCACCGCCGCCGTCCGGACGGCGCCGCCGTCGTCCTTTCTCGTCTCGGAAACAAGCGCCGTCGTCGTTCCGGCGCGCTCGTTGTTCGTGCTCACGTCCCCGGCGCGGTTCGCGAGCACCCACGCGGCTGCGCCGTCGTTCGACGCGGCCGAGGATGGCAATAAGTCCGACGCCGCCGCCGCCGCCAAGGAGGCCGGCGCCGCTCCGCCGAGCGAGCGCAAGGTGGTGGGGAGCTACTGGGGCATACCGAACAACAAGGTCAAGAAGGATGATGGCACCGATTGGAGGTGGTCTTGCTTCATGGTAAGGCGTTCTTCTGCAACTTGGTTCCTTTTAGCATTTGGACGATCGGAGAGATCACGAAAACGAAACCCTGGTTTGGTTTTGTAGCCATGGGAGACGTACAAGGCCGACGTCTCCATCGACCTGAACAAGCACCACGTCCCGACGACGCTCCTGGACAAGATCGCCTACTGGACGGTGAAGTCCCTCCGTGTTCCGACCGATATCTTCTTTCAGGTACAGTGGCCGCTGCTCCCGCCGCCGTGGCCGCCGTCTTCCCTCCTCTCCATGTTGTTGCTTTGTTCTTACGTTATGTTATTTGGAGCAACATTTGTTAATGTTAATGGAACAGAGGAGGTACGGATGCCGGGCGATGATGCTGGAGACGGTGGCGGCGGTGCCGGGGATGGTCGGCGGGATGCTGCTGCACCTGCGGTCGCTGCGGCGGTTCGAGTACAGCGGCGGGTGGATCCGGGCGCTGCTGGAGGAGGCTGAGAACGAGCGGATGCACCTGATGACGTTCATGGAGGTGGCGCAGCCGCGGTGGTACGAGCGCGCGCTCGTCATCGCCGTGCAGGGCGTCTTCTTCAACGCCTACTTCCTCGGCTACCTCATCTCCCCCAAGTTCGCCCACCGCGTCACGGGGTACCTGGAGGAGGAGGCCATCCACTCCTACACCGAGTACCTCAAGGACCTGGAGGCCGGCAAGATCGAGAACGTGCCGGCGCCGGCCATCGCCATCGACTACTGGCGCCTCCCCCGCGACGCTACCCTCAAGGACGTCGTCATGGTCGTGCGCGCCGACGAGGCCCATCACCGCGACGTCAACCACTTCGCTTCGGTAATATATTTATATCTCTGTTCGAAATCAATCTCCATTACCAAGGGACTGCGTTACTGACGACGAGCACTGTTACTGTCATTGCACAGGACGTCCATTACCAGGGAATGAAGCTTAATGATACGCCGGCGCCTTTGGGCTACCACTGAACTGCTGCTGCTTGCTGCTTGCTGCTTGCTGCGTTTGGGCGCCATTGGAGGCGACGTGCGCAGGTATCTCCGGCGATTACATTGCATTTACCTCTGCAGTTTTAGATCCTACAGCATGAAGGGACAAAGAAAGATTTTTTTTGTTTGTTTTGGATTTGTTTTGGATACTTGCATAGTTACTATGTTACATGGCGAGTTGGAAGTGTCACATAGTGCAAAATTATTTTTGTACTGTTTTTTATACTGATGGCTTTATTGGAGTTCCATTTAGCTGCCTAACATACATGATCGTAGATAGATTGGTGTTCTTGATTTTAGTTTAATTTTCGTCTCCGAGCTTAGTTTACTGCAGCACGGTGGTTGATATACAGAATGTAATAATGTTCTTCCACAAGCATCTCTGAAATTAGACTCTGATTTATGGTTTTGGAATATGGCACTGCACTTTTCAGTCTCCATAGTCCAACAAGTTACTGTTGTGTACATATTTTATGTCAAAAGTAAACTCCTGCTATTCAAGTCGGCTCCTAATTAATTCACACGGATTAACCCAGAAAGCAAAATGCGAAGAACCACTACAAGAAAATTCACAATTCATAACGACTCCTTCGTCGTATATCTGTCGCAAAATTGTTCGTCGCAAATTTTTTGCAACGGAAATATCATCATATAGTGTCATATACAATGACACTTCCGTCGCAAAAAAATTGCAACTGGTGGTTGTGCAAGGAGGTGCCGTGTTGTAAGAATTTTTTCGTAGTGAACGTTGCATTTTGCTGTTTGAAATATGGATCATGCGTCTGTGTTTGTGATATCCAGAGGTTCAGTTGGTTTGTGGATTCGGTGGAAGCGCGGAAGGTCAGTTTGAGATGGTGAGTATGAAGTTCCGGACGGATTAATATTACTCAAATTCAGAGAGAGAGAGAGAGAGAGAGAGAGAGAGAGAGAGAGAGAGAGAGAGACTCGCTAAGGCTACAATAAGTTTGGAACTTCAATGGGGGCAATCTGTCATCTACATCTGTTGCGAGACTCAGTGTTCTGTTCTCTTCTGAAAGCATATTTTGGTTGACAAGAGTAATATTGTAGAGAGTCGGGGTGTTAAGCAAAGGTCCCATCTTTCTCTACCTAGAAAATCTTCATCTTGGCACCTCATTTGTGCCCGGTGTCTTCCAGTGGCGACAGTAAAAGTAGTTGAGTTGCCAACTGCAACTTAGCAAAGGAAACATTAATTGCTCATTTAGAATGTGCTTTGTGGAAATATTGCAACTGACCCTGACTGGTCGCAAGCCGCCTTTAGCACGTTCGGAGACCAGACCCATGAATTGGGTGGATGTATGACCAACAAGCTGAGACCAAATTGAATACGAGAAACAGCAATTGAAAGAGTAAAATAAAAGCCAATCGGGGTGGGGTGGAGTGCGAAGGAGCTACTCTCCGCTTAAAGGAGGTCTCAAGTTCGAGTCCCGCTGTATACAGTAATTCCTCATAGCCAGATGTTCGATCCGGGGCGACATATAACTAGTAGCCCCGAATACTGTGGGGCAACCCAAAAAAAGAAAAAAAGAGTAAAATAAAAGTGGAGAGATGGCTGTTCAATTGATCTCAATTGTGGCCGTCTTTACAGAGTTTCGTTTCGCCATGGACCACAAGAAACACTCAATTCATTGATATATGTACAGTACGTTCCATTACAAACATATATATGCTTATATGTATAATTTAAGATAGCCAACCATGAAAATGAATCACGCATGTCATGGGAACATGAGGAAGCCAAGCTCAGAAGAAGTTGCAGAGTATTAAGAAGAGGGCAAAGAGGAGGATAGTCCCAAGGCCGTAGCCTTCGTCGTCTCCTAGTTGCTCTATCCCTGCAGGAAACTGATACGACGGCAGGACCACGCTGAGAAAATAATGAATCCCCAAGATCGCTATGACGACCGTCGGAAGGCCCCCGATCGAGATGGAGAAGCCGCCGCCGCGGCCGCCGCCGGTGCAGCAGCTTTCCCGTCGTCCTCCGTCTCCATTAAGCACAAGCACCATAGTCAGGACTATCAGAAGCGGTATCGCAGGCGACGGACCTCTGCATGCCCTGTGGAACCCCTGCATCTTGTGACCTGCCTCTCTAATGAAGTCTGGGTTTAATGCATGCAGGGCTCAGTACAAATTATATATATGTGGTAGAAAGCAGATTGGAGTTGGATACTTGGAAAACTAGATTAGAGTTGGATACTTGGAAAACTATATTAAATAATAAGGCCTCGTCTGCATCTAGTAATTGGATCAATCCGTGACAAAGGTGATGAACAAGCATGATTAAAGGTGAATTGTCTCGTTCCTCGCCACTTGATGCAAACATCAGGTTTAGTAATCAGTAGAAAATGAGATATCATGCAGCAGTGCATTATTTGTGACGATGCATCTAAAAGAGGCTTATATTTATATAATTATAGCGTACGTTTGCAGGGATGTGTTAATTATTAATCGATAAAAAATAGAAGTTTTGCTCGGGTAGAAGTTTCGCTCACAAAAGTCTAAGGAAAGAAACAAGTAAGAAGCAGAGAGATTAGAGAGACAATATATGGATCAAAGGTGCATGCATTATTTGACGTAAGAGTTGTGATCAGTAGAGATGTCATATATTAACAAAAGTTCGGTAAGAAACTCTTTTTCATTTTTTCAGTGTAATTTTTTTTATTAAAAATTTTATAATAAAAAAATTATTCATCATAAAAGTTTTTATCAATTTTTTTCTCATCTCACATACTTATTTGACTCAATCAGATCCAGGGGCGACTACTGGGAGGGCCAAAGCCCCCCAACTTTTAGGTATAGAAAGTATACATATATATATATATATATATATATATATATATATATAAGTAT
>LTAE01001639.1:5917-25238 GCA_001647135.1 Pontederia paniculata | reverse complement strand
TTGAGTAACTTTATATATATATATATATATATATATATATATATATATATATATACTCATTCGCTAGGAAATTGGTTGATAGATGCTTCCAACGACTTCGTTTTTTCATCGGTAATAAAAGGAAGGCGATGCAAAGAAGCTTAAATTCCATCAACGTGCCTCGAACGACTTTGACCGTATATAGTGGTCTTTTTGTCAACATAAAATAATTATTTATAGTACATCTCTATTCCTTGTGAACTATTCATTGTCAAAATTCTCTTCATTAATACGCTTCGACTATGCAATTTGATGCAACATTTTGATCATCGATTGTGATATTTTCTTTATTATGTATCTATGTAGTCATGATGAAGTGTATACATTCATCTTAAAAAATAAATGATAAAAACAAGAGAACCATTGTTGTCTAGATCATTATAGTATCCAACCCAAAAAATTATAGTACTATATAAACAAAGTATAATTTATAAATTATAGTGTAATGATAAATGTATATAGCTATAGGAGGACACATAAATTTATAATTAAATTAAAAAATATTATAATTAGTTGTCGCCAAAAACTTAGGGTTCAGGGAAGATGCGCGAGCCATCAATAGTTGAGCAAGAAGATTTGTGAAGGATTGACAAAATATTGTACATGTGCGTATGGCTCGCGATTGAAGTACCAAACAATTTGTTGTAGAAAAAGTTATTCTTTAGCGAGAAGATACTGTTTTTATTGTTCCATCGAGTAATTCAACAGTTGATCAATTGCTTTTCGAAGAAAAAAAATCAGCAAAAAATCAATTGGGTTTCTTACTTTTGCTGCTGTTTTTTTTTGTTTGGTCAACTGAACATGATGGATCGATCTTGCACATGATTAAGTATAAAGTTAGGTTAAGTCATATACTCTTGTATTAATTGCTATCAAGGTTTCTCTAAATGTTATTAAGTTGTCGCTAAGTTTTAGTGTCATGCTTATTCCTATTATAAGTGAAATATAAAGAAGTTTTATATCGACATATCGTCTTAGAAAACATCAAGCTACATGTCAAAAATTGATTTGATCACATGTGAAGTATCCCTTTCGAGGTGTTATAAGAGTAGTTGACAAAAATGCTAACAATTGCTATAATACATAATAGAAGACTTCGTGTAGAAATTTGTTTGAAAAAAATGAAAAAAAAATGTGTAGGTATAATCCATAAGCATTTTAATCTACAAATTAACAATAACTGATCAAAACGATCATGCCTATAAACTTTTAATTTCGATTACGACGTGATTATAAAATAAAATTCAGTTATCATTTTGATAATGAGTGAAAGTTTGGATGACCGTTTATATAAGTTAGTCTTCTTTGTTATTCAAACCTCTCCAGCCTCTAAAGATGAAGTCTTCAGCTCCACGACGTAAATTTATTTGCTTGACATTGTCCAAGGTCCAAGGAAATCGAAGTTGGGGATTACACCGATGAAGAAAAGCATTAGGGTTCATGCTAACCAAAGGGACACGAAGTTGGGGAATATGCTGATGGAGGAAAAGTGTACAAAGATATGTGTTGTTGGTTCTTAGAATGGATCTTTTTTTGTATGTTCTTGTTATTGTTCTTTTATAACTGAGTCATATTATATCGGATCGTGTGAATTTTTCTTGATTTAAATCATTATATCGAATGATGGATTCTCCCAAAGTTTGGATTCTGATATGACTATGGATGGAAAAAAATCTTCAATCCTCGATATTCTTGTGGGGATTCCTCGTTTGAGGATTTTATTTCTCGCAGGAACGACGATGAGACAATTTCTCTCGGTGTCTCTACTTCGGGGACGGGTCGGGGTAGCATAGTCTCGACCAGTGTTGTTAGAACGGACTGGACCGGTTGGTCTGACCGGTTCAATCGTCTACCGCTCACTAAGACGGTTTTGGTTCGCTTTTCAAACCAGACTAGCATTCAGACCGTTTTGAATCGATCAAACCCGATCAAAACTAAGATTTGATCATTTGAACCGGACGATTTTTATCGAACTGGCCGATTTATCAGACCGGCCAGTAAATGCTCTTTTCTTCAAAAAAAAAAAAAGAAAAAATAGTGTGATCAATTGGAGTTGTACCCTGATCTCTCAATTGAATTGTCATCTCCCCTACCACAATGCTAGGTATTGTTTAGTGATTATGAATAATCTTACGTTATATATATAAGATTTCTGTGCAAACTATATGACTTCCTATTTTCATTTAAATTATTTTGCTTTATGCAAATACCATATTGCTTTTGCATTTTTTTTTATCTTTTTTTGGATGGAAAAAATATTTAATTTTTTTTTCCAAGTTTAACATTTTGTATGATGTTTATTAATGATTGAATTCATGAAATATGCATTTATAAATTATAATGCATATTTGATATTAAAATAAAAAATATTATTGTCATTTATCTTTAATTGAAACTTGTAAATTATGTTATTATAATTTAATATGTAACTCTATAATAATTTGAGAAATATGTGTTAGTAGACATTGTAAATAAATATATGCCGACAGTGACCTCTTTCCAAGGCCACTCCCGCACCACATGATCATGCCCCTGGGGATGCTGCACGCATCAGAGTCCGACGAGTTGGAGGGGGCCATGGCAAGGACCTCCATGGTGAAGAAGAGGTTCAGGACCAAGTTCACGCCAGAGCAGAAGGAGAAGATGCTGAGCTTTTCCGAGAGGGTTGGCCGGAGGCAATGCCAGGAGATTGGGGTGAAGAGGAGGGTGCTCAAGGTGTGGATGCACAATAACAAGCATGTCTTGGCAAAGAAGAGCTCTGTCCCACTTGAAGAAACAGTCATTATTTCAGTTTCAGGCATACAAGAAGTCTCTTATGTTGGAGAGTAAACGATCAATAAGTGCCCTCACTGTACAGACGAAAAAATGTGAACGAGTTTACAGGTCTAAAATGCAACAGAATACCTACTAGAAATAAGTGCAAATTGTCTGAAAAAAAATCACATATATACCTTATACAGAGATATAAGGATATCAAAATGCAGTGGAATTGCTATGTAATAATAGACATAAGATAACAATCGATAAACTTGATGAGTACAAAGCAACAAAGTCTATAATGCATATATAGGATTATTTGTCTTACCAGGAAATATATGAGACCATCATCTCTGGGAGGGCATAATAAAGGCATAAGCTTATAAATAAATCTTAGCCATTAAGTTGCTGCAGACATTGTAAATGATACACCAGAAAGCAACACACAAAGCTTTGTTAAACGATTTGTGAGCTCTTCTGTTGTTGCAACTAAGTGAGGTGTCAAACTTTTCCCTTGAAGAATGGAAGACGGCGGTGCACCATGAATTTTCATGCCAATCTTGCATGCACTACATATGATGTGTTTCTTCTTAATGACCATTTCTAACAGAAAGGTGGTTTCATATTCCTTTGTTCCAATTTCAACTGTATCCTTCCGTCAAAGAAAATTAACGGAAATTACTCTGAGAGCGGTTCTGNCCAATTCAACCCCCCCCCCCTCTTGGTGCCTTTCGATCCAACAACTTCTTGGCTCATTTCTATGAATGGTCAATTGAGAAAAAACATGGCTTATATTGCTCAGTGAATTTCAGCAAAATCGACCTAAGACGTATTTTGCAGAAAAAAAAAGATATAAACATACCTGATGAGTTACCCAGTAGTTCCTTTCCCTCATCTCAATAAGGAAGGGAAATGTTGGGGGAGTTTTCCTTTCAAGTATGCTTTTTTGGCTACGTCTCGCACGTGCCTCGTCATCACCTAAAGTAACAGTTTCCACTCCACCAACCTGGCATTCAACAAAGAAACAGTAATCATGATATTTCCAGAGTGAGAATGCTTTCGTTTTACATGCTTTAAATAATCAAATTGCAAATAACTATGAGTTATGGAGATACTAGAGATCATTTTTCTTTTTAAATTGCTTTTTTTTTGCTTGTATGTTAAAACAGAAAAAAAAAATTTCAATCAAGAGGTCTTAGCACCTCAAAATGATGTCAAATAATAAAAAAAATATGAATATTTAGAGATTGCAACTTTACACAACTTGAAACAGATGGGTCCTGAAGCACTTATTAACCTTGAAGCAGGATAAGACTCAAATTTCTTAAAGCAATAACATACAATACTACATTGATATGATAAGACTCAAACTTCTTAAAGCAGTTTTCACTTACAAAAACAGAAAAGTGCAATGAATATTTTCGCGGTATTAAAACATTCTGAAACAACATAAAAAATATAAAGTTATTGCGACAGTTTACCAGATCTGAAAGAGTGGGATTTTTAATTATGTTCCCCATGCGCTCTCCATGAGCAGTGCCAATAAGCATTACCCCCCTTTCTGCAATTGA
The DNA here is from genome assembly GCA_001647135.1 of Pontederia paniculata. NCBI lineage: Eukaryota > Viridiplantae > Streptophyta > Magnoliopsida > Commelinales > Pontederiaceae > Pontederia > Pontederia paniculata. Next base: position 20,871 of record LTAE01001639.1, on the reverse strand, counting down.
CCGACAAGCTAGTGCTTCAGCTTCTGTTCCAATCTCATCCACTATAACCACCTCAGGCATATGATTTTCAACTGCTTCAATCATGATTCTGTGCTGCGTAGACGGTTCTGGAACTTGCATTCTTCTTGCACCCCCTATTGCTGAATGAGGAATGTCTCCATCACCTACTATCTCGTTGCTGGTATCCACGATTACCTATCCTAATGATCAGTGAATTCATGAAGACATTAAGACATCATGAGTGAGAAATGGATGCAAAGTACACAAGCGACAATGCAGCTAGTTGTACCACACGTTTGTGGAGTTCATCAGCTAAAACACGTGCAATCTCGCGCATCACAGTGGTCTTACCAACTCCTGGCCTGTACAGCAGAAAATTCAATTTATTTAACTGAAAGTATATCATAAAAAACCATGCATATAAGATGCAAAATTATAAGCAAACCAACATCACACTAGTCAGCCCATTGCACTGCACACAGCAATTTTTCCATTCAAAGGTAGTGTGCCTCTTCAATTATGTGCAGTACCAAAGAACACATTGTTCTTGTAAATTGTGAATGCTAAGGGAACATATGTATGCCCTTAAGTTAAAATATGTAGCATACTTTCACATTCATAATCATACTTGATTGGACAAGTACACACTGGAGACTGTGTATGCTGAAACATAACCACAGTTGATACCCTCCCCAGTAACAGGATGCTTTCTTTGTACTGCAAGAGATCACGAATCATGTCAACATGTCCTGTAACTGCGCGGCCAACTCGACATGTCAAGCCAACAACAAGCCCTTTCCTACTCCTTATGGCAGAAATCCTGTGTAGAGTACCTTCAATGCCTGCTCTGTTGTCCCCTCCAAATTCCCTAACTGCTTTCTGAGCTTCATCCAACTCATTCAGAGAAATCTGAAACAGTACATGTGTCAGTGTCATCTAACTGCATTGAGTTAAAGAATAAAATTGTAAAAGTAAGACGATTTTCATATATTTTTGCCTCTGTGTTCCTCAAGTACTGGCCACCAGATTCCCCAAGAAATCGTGCCTCAGGTCGGCGACCCAAATCCAATACAATCTGATCATAAACAAAAAAATTGAAATCATGTAAGTATATGTGACAACTCAAATGGCTTTCTCATTCTTCACATCATTGCATACAAGAATTACCAAAAGGAAAATAGCATATGTATATCAAATAATAGATGCTATCCGAATACATGGGAATGATCAAACTTCAAGGGGTTTGCTAGGTGCATAGTTCAAATTTAGAATTCTTACTAGGGTTACAAAACAAGTGATTCATAGTTCAAATGAATAACAAATTTCAACATAATAAACGCCCATTTTGCCACAACAGATGTCAGAGCATCAGTTTCTCAAATGCAAAATCGTGTAAAAAGGATGTGAACAAGTCAGCATATATTCGACTTTGATAACTACTACTGTACAAGGTTACAAGACGGCCAATGTGTACTTCATTCGATCCATCTCAGGCTTGTGTACTCATCACAACCATTCATAAAAGAAGTGCCATGTCCTTGCCTGAGTGACGCTAAATTAAAACTCAGAATCAAAGCAGGTTGCCATGATTTTTGAGACAACGGATCTCGCAAAAGGAATATAGCTCAGACTATACCTGGAAAAAGGAAAGAAATACTGATGTTACTGTCGTTTTTGAGAGCTAGGTTCAGCTGAAAACAAACCAGACAGGTTGGTATTAACTATCATAGATTTACTTAAGCTTGTGGCCAGCAACAAAGTTATGTGCCACAAGAGCACAACAAAAACTCAAATAGGTATCTAACGATTAAACATGCATATTATTTGGAAGATTTTTCTGGCCATCCAAATGTATTAATATGTAAAACAATGTAAAGTGTGAGAAATAAAAGATACAGGGGAGGGGAGATCACAAATGTATTAATATTTTCCTGGTCCTCTATCTTTCCTGTTTCTCATTTTCAAACTTCAAGCAGATAAGTATAAAATAAATGGAATGATATACACAATGTATACTTCTAGCTTATCTTGTTGCACCTTATACCACAGCCATGAGTTAATAAACAATAATTAAAATCTGCAAAGTCTTCTAACTACAATTTCAATGTCTCTTCATATTTGATATTAAGTAGATTTTTCTTATATACCTCATATATCCATCTTATAAGAGAAGCCAGACTTTCCATTATACTTAAGTTGGAAATACGGATAATGGAAAGAATTATCCAAATCCTACAATTACAAAGTTTAATGGCTGTACTACTTTAAACATTTGTGCAGAATACTCAATGCAGATTCTCAGTACTAAGTAGTAGGCATAGATGTCGTACAGAAGTACTTTGATCATACCATATGCCCCAGCCCTCCTTTACAATTCTTATTTGATCCAACATTATAATAATCTTAACTCTGATAGCCTTTGAAAAAGGTTATGAGAGACTGTTTGGCGCATTCACACCTTAATACTTACTGAAAAATCTCGAGTTAATATTAGTAATTGTTGAGATAATATGCACCTTGAATTCTGTTAGTTTGTAATTGCTTGCATGCATTAACCTCATCAAAGTTTTTCTTTCAGTTATTAGATGTTAGGAGGTAGTATGCTTCCTGTGTTTACTTCTTTTTAGGTTAACATGAGGGCAGTTAAAGAGCGTCCCTCTCCCAACAGTCGCGACTCTAGGGGCTCGAACTCAGGGTTAACATGGGATCCAGCCCCACTAACCGGTTGAACTAACCAACTGCTGGTTGTGTTTACTTTCTTAACATGAAGGAATAGTGAGATCACTTTTCAACCTTAACATATTTCCTTCTGGACTCAGGACCACGCTTGATTTAATATGATGGTGTAATGAAGAAAAAGGACTTAAAAGGACAAATTCTAAGGATTCTTTTGTATTAATACATGGGTGAAATTTTCAGAATTCATGCATTACATTCTTCTCAAACTTTGTTATTTTTTTAGTAAAACCTGAATACAGCCTTCTCTCCAAGCAGACACTATTGCACAAATCTGGAGGGTGTGCATGGTTATATGTCCAACCTCCAAATTATTTTGGTATCTATCTGCTGCATGCACAAGTACACAACAATTCCCTTCAAAAGAAAGCACGACGTAATTGACCTTGTACAAACTATCCGAAAAAACTGTTTCCTAGAAGAAACTAGTTTACAGCCTCCAAATAACTGAGCAGTATAGCATGATCAGTGAGACAGAAGATAACCTTTCTTCAACACATACTCTGATGGGGATTGAAAAGAAAAAGAAATAAAGAAACATACTACAAACAAGATTTCCATATAATTTCAGAAAACACCATAAATAATGAAGAATATCTTGATGAGGCAACACAGGCACGAAGCCACGAATTGTATTAGAATAAATGATTAGAAGGATAGAATAGTAAAAGGAAGTTAGCAACCTTACCAGGATGGTACAAAATAGACCGGTAGATAAACATATAGCAAAACCATGAAGTCTCTGTAGAAAAAGAAATAACTACAATCAGTCCTGAAGTCCTGAAGTCTCATGTAAGATCAGGAACCAAGACCACGAAAATACATGCCCGCTATATGAGAACATTAAATGCCCTCTCACCAAAGAAATCCACAATGACAATGCCGCTATATGAAAAGGTTTCTCAAGTTTCAAAGAGAGCTGAAATAAAAGCATGCTGAATACTAAACTCTTTTGTTTCCTTTTCTAAGACAGTTCATTAGAAAACAAATCCATTGGAACGACAGAAAGTATTATATTCAAGCTTGAATCCAGGAACCAATTGCAACCACTTTCCAAGAGTACAGGAATTTGAATTCTAAAACTTACAGTAGAAAATATGAAATTAACACATGAAATAAAGTTTTCATAAAGTTTAAAATATTGTTCCATGAAGTTTCTTGGAGCACTATGAAACAAGATATTCATTGTTAAAACACCTACACCAAAACTGGAGCTCATCATATTTCGGGTACAATTACAATTTCCTGCTACTCTAAATCGATCTTCAACTAACAGAAGTTACATCAGAAAATCACTCCTCATGGAAACAACATAATCTCATGATAAACAAATGAAAAGTATGCACAGCATCAGAGTGCTTCTTTCAGCTGAAACGTCCTTGAAAGGGTTCTAGCTCTATCATACTGATCTAGTGCAACCAACATATTCTTTAGACGACGAGCAAGGGTACGTGTCTCCTCCTCGCTCACACCTGCATCATGACGTCTCTCCAACCTGCTACCTAATTCTGCGACACAATCAATCAAATGCTGCAATGTGTGAGTGGGCTCTGATTTGCCCCGTGGACCACCAGACCAGACCCCTGATAATGCTGAAACTATTCTCTCTGTTCTTCTGATCGCATCATGAATATTAGGCATGATACTCCTAACATGTGGAAGGAGCTTTCCCCTCATAAGCTCTTCAAGAGCAAGCTTCTCTAAAACAGGCAGTGAAAGGATATCTTTCCATAAACAAATGTTCTTGAGAAGACGAACAGACATACCGAACCTGTAAGCTGCAACTTTTGCAGCTTCTGGAACAGCCTTCATGACAATAGTATTCCACACTGGCACATCAAGGTTGCCAATTGCCTCAGTAAATCTAGTACGAACAACAGCCAAGAGCTCGTTCAAAGATTTGCTTGAAGGTGGAAGATAGCTAATTATCATCTCTGTTGCAGATACTGCATTCCTAGTTCTCTGGGTGCTTAGCAGGTCCCAGCAATGAGCAAGTTCATGGTGCAAAATTGGAAGAGCCACCTTTTCAACCAACTCAGGTACAAGATTAGCATCAGAGTCATCAGGATTCAAATCTTGATCCTTTGCAGGAATCCCATAATCAAAGAGTAGTTCATGCCATTCCATGTCATTGAAATCGATATTGTGATACAATGGATCCCACTTCAGGAGCTCTAATCTTACATATGGGGAGAAGATAGATGGTGCACTTAGAGATACATAAGCATCTCGATAACTGGAAGGATACTGGCTCTTCCACTTCTCAAATCTCTCTTTCACAATCTCAAGCTTAGAGTATTCCTCCGCCGCATCACTGAAAATATCCTTAGCAGTTTGCAGCAATTCATTCCGGCTAGAATCATATGCACTACTCTCGCTATCACTCTCATCGGTGCTTACTTCTCCTTCAACAAGCTCAGCCCCATTGTTCTTTCTTTCTAAATCCAATATTTTTAACTCAGCTTTAGCTTTCCTTCGTTTCCTAGACTCAGCTCTCCTTGTAATATCCATGCGCTTTTGTAGGTTGATATCACGTCCAAAATCATCCAATTCAGTAGGTAGATCTGCACATTCTTTAGCAGCGGCGGCAGCGGCTTGTGCAGCTGCAGTGGCTGCTGCAACATAAGCTGATCCAGAGCATCTATTCAGTACAGATACTGCAGCACTCACAGCAGCTTCTACTTGGTTTACTTCATCGGCAACATCGGCAGATCGTCGTTCGACAACAGCTATTGCTCGCTTCTCATGCAACTGCTGCATCTGTTCTTCCAATTCCTCGATAAAAAAAGCCTTGTCGTTCAAGAAGTCACACGTGACTGAAATGAAATCACGGAGTTCTTGCATAAACACATACTTGTCATCAGCTACTTTCAGTGACTTCTCCAGATTAGTAATTTCTGAAAGAGCTACTGAGATATCAGTCTCAGTCTTCACCAACGAATTCAGTACTCTCTTGTGAGTTTCCTTGAACCTACTGATATTTTCTTGCAGAGCTCGAGTTGCAACTTCTGCTTCCTGGGGAATCGATAAAGCCTCCACACTTCGTGAAACACCAAAAGATGTCGACGCCAATGTCATGCTGCTCATCATTTGCTGTTGGGCAACTCCTGCATAGAGAGGGTGCTGCGGCTGGATGGTAGGGATAATTGGAACGCTGCTACTATTAACTTTTTGAGCAGAAGGCTCGTCTATTCTCCTTCCCAGTCCCTTCCTGAATTGCTCTTCCTCCCATTTCCTCTCCTCATCGTCGTCATCCTCATCATCGTTCACCTCATCCACGACCTTGCTGAATCTAGTTCCATCCACAGCCTTAGACTCAGTCAATGTTGCCATTTTCCCCGTACTAGTACTATAAAAGACGCCCTTATTCTTTGTCTTCCCACCCGAGTTACTTTGGGCTCCGAAGAACGCAGTTCTCTCTGGGAATTCATTGTCCTCATCATCGCTCGAACCCCCCGCAGAAGGGCGGCTTACATCCAGCGAGATATAATCCGGGGCATCATGGTGGGGCTGCTGAAACTGCTGCCTCTTTGCCCTAATAGCGTCAATGGTCGCCCGATCTGGTATCGCTGATAACGTCACCCACTCGTCCGGGCTGCCAGTATCATCCCCGTTAACCGCTTCATCCTCTTCTGCTTCCTCCTGCTCTTCCTCGTCTTCCTGTCGCTTCTCAACAGATGACATGGGTTTCAAGAGGCCTTTAAGGACAATAACAGGTTCTGAGGGGCGCTCGCGCTCGAGTTTGGGAGGATTGATGTCCGGCAAGGAGGTCCGCGTCGATTGGGGCTGCGGCCGCGGCATGCTGCCAAGCCGCCGCGCATTTTTTTGTAGCTCCAGCAGCTTCTCCTTGGTGTACTCCCCCGTCTGCGGCTGCACGTTGGAGGCGATGGTCGGTGCCAAAGGCGCGGCCTTCCGCCGATCCTTCGCGGAGGTATGCTTGTGGTTGAACCCGGTGGCTGACGAGGGGTTTCTGGAGGTGGGCGGCCGGCGAGCGGCGGTGGCTGAAGGGGTATCGTCGTCCTCTTCCTCATCGTCGGCGAAGCTGAGACGCTTGGGGGCTTCTGGGGGTTTCGAGCTCTTGGGCTTGGCTAGGGTTTGGGTCTTCACGGTGGCGGTTGATGTCGTCGCAGCCGGCGTGGAGCTCTCGTCGTCGTCGGCCTCCGCGCGGCGCCGGAAGTTCCTCGCTCTGTTGCTGCTGCTGCTCATCGTGTGCTTGATCCAGAAAGCTTCGCTCCTCTTTCTTTGTTCGTGAGGGGCGAACGAAGTGCTCCGATTTGTGACCGCTGCGCCGGGAGACGAGAGGCAGCCGTCGCGTAGGGAGACGAGAGGCAGCCGCCGCGTAGGGAGATGAGAGATGCCGGCGATGTCGTGAGAGCGCGCGGCAGCTTCGATCCGTGATGCCGGCGATGTCGTGCGCGCGATGGAGAGGGAGGAGATCGGGAGAAAGGGCTTTTTGTTTAGGGCTTTTTGTTTTACTCTATAAAAACCAAACCAATATTAAAATTACATAAATCAAAAATAAAATTAGCATTAATAGTTGTTTATCATTATGTAATTCAATAATTAGAAATATATTAAGTAATTAATTATTCGTTAACTTTGTATTAATTAATTATTAGGTAATGCGGTATTATTAAAATTAGAATGGCGACAAATATTTACTATTAGTTAATTACTATAATATTATAATATTTGATAGTTAATATTTTATTATAAATAAAACAAAGATTAATTATCTACTAACCTTGTATAATTAAAATTAGTGCTAATATTTTTTATCATTATTTAATCAATAATTAGAATAATATTAATTATAATTATATTTAATAATATCTATAAATTGCTATTTTTATTAAAAATATTAAAATTGTTTTTCTCATTTCAATCATAATATTATCTACAATTATTACTATATCAATTAAGTCATCCAAACACACCATTAGAATATCATCACAAGAATATTTCACTTCTATTCTTTCCAAAGAACAAAAAAGAAATATTCTCCCTAATTTCCATAAACCTTATAGTGCTCGACGGCATGGCAAGGCGGTGGAGAAGTTGATTAATCTACATAATAAATTGAAGTCCGTTACTACTTTACTGGACTGAGCCCATCCAGCCGTCCGGCCCAATTAAGATAAGGTGATTGTATAAGTCAAAACAAATTATACATGAGATTTAGGGGCTGTTTGGGTTTGCTGATGCAAAATAACTTATAAGTTGTAAGACTTATAAGTTTAAACTTATTTTAAAAAATAAGTAATTAAGTGTTTGGTTCTAAAATGATGATAAGTGATTTATTTGCCTACATTACATAACTACCCTTGAAAAGTAACAAGATATTTTAAAAATAAGGGTAAATAAATAAATTACTTGGTCAAACTTAAACAACTTATAAATTAAATAAAAATAAGCTGGGTAAAGTTGCTTTTCTATTTTAACTTATAATATGATGGACCCTATTACTTATCAGTCATATTTAAACGTCACCAAACACTGAGATAATTTGAAAATAGCTGATAAGTTGATTTGACCAACTTATCAGAGCCTCTGGTCGATATTGGATTTGAATATTTTGAAAATATCATTGTTAAGTTGACTTAATTTTTTTAAAAAAAACAATATTATGTATTAAACGTGATCTAATTATGGTCAAAATATGCAAATATCTTTTTTATATACATTAATTTTTATGCTAAGTTTCAATGTGTAAACAAACCATAAGAAATTAGCATCAACTTTCTTTTTAAATTTGAACCCAAAATTTTTCAGCACATCTAGAATTTTGTAGGTTCACTATGTGAATATTTAAACTCCATAAAACAATAATAACAATTGTTAATCTCTTTTCATTAAGGTCGTATTTCTCTAGAATTGCGAGTCAACAAAAAAAGGTTTTAAAAAAATTGGAGAGGAACAAAAAAAAGATAATCTACGTAATAAATTGAAGCCCGTTACTACTTTACTTGATTGAGCTCGTCCGGGCCATCCGGCCCAATTGAGATAAGGTGATTGTATAAGTCAAAACAAATTATACATGAGATTTAATGGTGGATATTAATTTGAATATTTTGATAATATCATTGTTCAGTTGAAGTAAATTTATTTTTTTAAAAAAATCAACATTATTTATTAAATGTGATCTAATTATTTTAAAAACTAGTAAACTTTCTCGCGTTTCACGCGAGTAAGAAAGACTATAGACAAATTTTATATAAATAAATATGTAAAAATATTTATAGAAAATATTTATGGTTTCTATAAAATAGTTAGTCTTGTCAGCTATTTTATTATCAATTATATGTTGTTTGTGATTTTAATCTAAATAACACATTTAAATTTCATAGTTAGATTGTAAGATCAGTCATTACATGTTGTTTGTGATTTTAATCTATTATAATATATTTAAACTTTATATACATTATTTAAAAAAGTTGCTCATGAAAGTGCAAGAAAGCTCTCTATTTAGATTGTAAGATTTTTAAAAAGGGTATAAGCTTAAGGCACGTTATCATTAAAATTCAATTATTTTGACGTTGATGATGATAATAACGATATAATTAGGAGGCTAGAACATTGTTGAGGTCTCATGCTTTAAGTTGCAAGCAAACCTAGAAAGGCCATTTGATAATGATGTTATAAGAAAAATAACTTAGTTTTACGATGACCGGCAAAGACATATCAAAGTACTGTAGTAATTAAAAGTGCAATAAGGACCATTGCAAGACTCCTAGTAGATACTAACATAAAGTTCCATTGGAACACACATTGATCCCCCGCAAGCAACGAATCTGAAACTTCAAAAAAAATCATAAAATTATGAAAGAAGACAACTTAATTAACGTAATCTTATTTTACTGGTATTCTTAGTGTTTTGCAACACATTGCTTTACTGCTTTGTGAAGTTGATGGCCTTGAACCAACACTGGCAGACATGCTATACTCGCATCCAAGGCATCAACGGCTCTCTGATCGCCATAGCTAACAACGTCAAGATTCTTGTAGAGGAGATTGCCAAGGGACGTATATAAGTATGTTGGTTGTCGATGTATGGTGTCTCTCGATTTATGCATGAATTGCACACTATTTTATAGTATATATAGGAAAATTTTTAGAAGCTAAGACGATGACAAAGTTAATCACTGAAAGTTTTATAGATGTTGAAAACTGAGGCCGATTAAGATGAAGGATATTAACTACGAGATTAATTTGTGCCATCCAAAAAGATGTAATTATAAATATTAACTATTTGACTTCTCATGTGATCTTCTGTTAATGTATCTTAGAATTCAATTTATAAATAAAAAACTGCAATGACTATCTTCATATTGATGACCGAATTAAATAATCTATTATTAGTGTACAAATCTCATCATACTAAGCATTAACAAAATGGCATTAAATTGGGCAAAACCACTAAGACTTGTAATAAATATTATTAATTGATGCCTTTCACCTTCTAAAATTTAGATTTCTTTTATCTTACAAATATTAAAAAAATTCAAGAAATTTAGAAAAAAGAATGATGAAATGCTGAAAGGAGAAGACACTTCACAACATATCTAATTCCCAGCTTTTAGTTATATAGAGATAAGATTAAAATAATAATTAATAATAAGGTTTAAAGTAAAGATGTTATGAATTTTAATTGCAATGATATATATGATAAAAAATGAAAAAAGTTAAATAAAAAATAGATAAAGATGAATTAATAGATTAGAATGACTCTTCAGCACCAAAAATTATAAAATTAGTTAAATACTAAATGATAAAATAAACCTAGCCGCATGATCTCCTTAGTAGAGCTTGTACTAAAAGATACCAAAGATTTTTTTGCTTTGATAAACGTTAATGAATGCATACATTGAATGTCATAAAATTAAATTTATGTGATCATCATTATTATGAGAAGAGTAATGGATTATTATTAAAAAATATTCAGAAAAAATACAGAATTCGTAGAATGAATACTTGAAGGAGAAGAGATATTGAATCTCAGCTTTATTATATATATAAGATAAGATGTACAAATGTTTTTTTTATATACATTCATTTTTATCCTAAGTTTTAGTGTGGAAACAAACCATATGAAATTAGCATCAATTTTCTTTTTAAATCTCAACCCAAAATTTGTCAGTACATCTAGAATTTTGTAGGTTCACTATGTGAATGTTTAAACTCTAGTAAAACAATAATAACAATGATTAATCTTTTTTCATTAAGGTCGTATTTCTCTAGAATTACAAGTCAACAAAAAAAAAGTTTAAAAAAATTTGGAGAGGAACAAAAGACGATTGAGGAAGCAAACCAAGCCTAAATTTATTAGCATTAAAGGTATGTTAGCTAATTCAAAAAGAGAAGAAGTTTTTTTTTTTGAGAGAAGATGATTATTTATTAATAAAGGAATCGAAAATGTTTTGATACAAAAGATTTAGAAGACACTAAGAAGGATTTTCATGCAAAAAATGATTAGTAGAAGAAGTCCTAGCTAGGTTTGCCAAAATATTTGCTGGCTGATTAATTTCCCTAAAGATATGTCTTGCATCGAAGAGGCGGAGAGCAGCTAGATGTGTCAACATATCTGGCATGATATTGGAGATGCGCCAGGGACATTTTGCTGTTTTGTTTATAATTGCAATGAGGTTTCTGAGTCACATTCGAACTTTACATTTTGATATCCCATCTGAGTACATCATTGTAGGCCACACAAGAGTGCCCAAGCTTCAGCCAACAATACCGTAGAGAAGATCCTAGTGTCCATGCCTGCACATAATAAAGCTTCATTAAGTGAGCGGATTAGGAAACCTGCAACCCCCCGCCTCGTTTGGTCTTGTAAAGGATCCATCGGTATTGAGTTTTACCCAACACGAAGGCGGTGGCTCCCATCGGATCCAAATAGTATCTTTGGGGGGGAGTCCCTCAAGATAATGACATTTCATGAGGAATATAATGACATTTCATGTATTCCTCAGCATTAGCACATGACCTCTCCCACATGGCAAAAATAGATGACGGTTGGGATCTAATATGTATATTATTCCGCAAGATCCAGAGGTGTGTTTGGAGGAGTGACTAAGATTAAAGCCTTCAAGGACCCAATCACCATCTACCCATGCATGTAAGTGAAATAGAAGTTCAATTTGTTTTGAAAGATGCTCCATAGCTGGAGGCTAAGGGGACAAGCAAAAAATAGATGATGTGCTGTCTTAGCATGTAAGCCACATAGTGTGCATGCAGGTGAAGATAAGAAGTTGTAATTGAGCTGAATTATTAGATCTGATGTGTGGGCTGTGAAAATAATTCATCATAAGTGTCCCAACCTTACAAATCACATTTGACTTGTGCAATTTACACATTTTACAACTAAAAAGGAAGTGACATATTTAGCTATTCATTTTTTCTAGTGTCAAATTCAGAAATCTTAGTTTCAATCCTGTACACGAATCTAAGAAATACCTGTTCTTTCTTGTTCCTGCAATCGACAACTAAATGGACGAAATCCAATGCAACTCAATTCATTATTAGATGAGCAAACCATATAATTTTTTTAATATGAAGGATTGAAGTTTTGTTAACACAACTAGGTATTAGAAATCTACAACAGATTGATGTTGCCAAGTTATTACAAAGTGTGGCAGCCAGCAGATAATTAAGCAGCTAATGCAGTACTGAAAATTTTTGCATATTCACAGAATCAAAACTCTCAACAACTAGAAACTCTCACCTCCGAGCTGCCTGCTGAATAATAAAAAGAAAAACAGAGAGAAAGATCCCTGCTGACCGAACTATATTCTTTGCGGTTGCATGCGCAAATCCAACTCGCTTCCTCTACCTCCACCAAACATCTCATAGTTTCCTTTAACATTCAGATCTAACAGAAGTGAAGCACCATTTGATGTGAACTTGATGTCCTCAGGCTCTTGGTAAAGCTGAAAGCCTGAATTGTTGGTCCTCTGGAGGCTATCCTGTGAGATGATGGCCTTCCCGAAATCCGCATTCTTCTCGTCGGATACCTGGTTCACATTGTCCATCAAGCCTGACAGTGCTAGATTGAAATCCTTGAGCTGGGCTCTTGTTGCTTCAAAGTTAGTTGAGCTGTTGATGTCCAAGGAGAGACTGTTATGTGCTTTTTCTAGGATGGCCTGCAGGTATTTCCCTTGAGCTTCGATTCTTTGCTGCAGCTTCTTTTGTACCTACGAGAGAACAGCCCTCACATATATCATTCAGAATAGATGATGAAAAAATGGGACTGAGTTCAATGGTGTTTAGCTTGCCTCAAGTTGTTCATGCAGTTTCCTTTGCACTTCAATCTGATAGCGTAGAGTCTCAGCAAGAGATATATTCCTGTAATACGACGCGAGCTATTTAGTAAACATAGATTAATTGTAGAACAATGGTCTCCAAATAAAGCATAGCAATTGACAATAAGAGGCTACTTCTATATTCCAGACAGATTTTTCTGATATCTTGAATACAATGGGGGTTAAAAAAAGCTCCCTCGAATATTTAGAAACAGATATCATTCCTACAGTTTTGTGTACAGAAGAATTAGCAAATGTTTCAAAGATTTTGATTCTTATCCTTGCTTTGCTACTCTTTGAAAGAAAGAATTGCAGATTATTTGTTTTACTTCACAGGCAAAGCTTCTTCCTTTTCAGTTGCCAAGCAAAGAAAATTGTACTTGGCTTGTTGATAACTTTGAAACGGTTACTTAATTTTGCAAGACATGAAAAAAATCTGAAAGCCAAGAGCATGAATTATACTTCTTAATCTACCGTAACGAAGTGAAAGAATGGAGTTGCCGGGAAAACACACCCCATATCTTCTGCTGCAGACAAGTTGCTTATGGTATCAGAGGGATAGTTGTTACTTATTGTATTGCTTCCTGCATTCAGATGATAAGGACATGTAAGTATGTAACATTGAACAGGCAGGTAAAGAATCAAAGAACAAGAAATTGGCTCTAACTACTGCAACACCTTCTTTATCTACTTCCATGCCGGCTCGCCGAGCTTGCTTTCCGAGTCTATATTTCTACAGACAACAGAGTTCAAGATCAAGAAAGAAGCCGATGCTAAAAATATGCTTAGTACAGCAACCAGAAGGGAAAGGAGGACCTGCAGATGGCTCTTCAGATGGTACAAGGTCAGTCCTTTCATGCCCATTAATCTGAGCACAGATTTTGGTGTCGCCTCTGCAAAATTTACAGGAAATCAGAAACTGGAAATCAAAATCTTTTTTTTTTCTTGTGTATGAACATAATTTATGATCAAGCAGAAAGGTACAGTTGGTGTTTACAGAGTTGCCAAACATTTACAGACATCAAACTCCAGTTTGATGATCATGTAGACTTGCAGATGCTAATTTTAACTAGAATTCTTAAAATATGTAAAGTGCACTGTCCAGTTCTGTTATCTTAACATCTGGAAGAGATCCCAACAATGGAAGAGGAAAAGATACATCGTATAATTTGGCCAAAAATGGCGAGACAGGAATCAATCATAACTGGAACAGCAACTCACTGTCTGGTCCACCGAGCTTGGTGACAGCTTCGACGAACCGGTCATGGAGATCGGGCGTCCACCTCAACCGAGGCTTGGGGTCTCTCGACAGCACCACTCCCCCCGCCGCCTCGTAGACCATTGACGGCGACAGCGACGGCGACGGCGGCGACGGCTGCAGCTTGTCAAACTGGTAGCTCATCTCCATTATTATTAGTTCTCTTTCTCTGTCCGACTTCGAACGCTATGCTTTGGATTGCTCAACAGCTCTTATCCTCCTCGTCGTCACCTACCTTCAAAAGCGATCACCACCGGACAGGAAGAATGTGCAAAAGCTAAAGCAGGATTTTTTTGTTCACCGTCGCCAAAAAAGCTTCCGATTCCATTCCTGCTTTCCTTTCTGTATTAAGATTGGCAAATCCGTATCGAGTCTCCTCTCACGGCGAACTGATACGCCAAAGCATCAAAGACACAGACAGCAAAAGTAGATCACTACTTTACAAATTTCTTCCAGACGATGAATTCTGAGCAGCAGCTCAAACTTGGAAGCCGAAGAAGAAGAATACCTGCAGACATCTGTGTACTGGAAAGCAAGCTATTTGTGTTCATTACGCAGGTGAGATGAGTTAGAATTTATTAGTGGTGGTGGTAATAATAAAAGGTTGGTGAGAAAGAGAGAGAGAGAGAGAGAGAGAGAGAGAGAGAGAGAGAGAGAGA
>LTAE01001638.1:37395-63568 GCA_001647135.1 Pontederia paniculata | reverse complement strand
TATATATATATGTGTGTGTGTGTAAGTGCTTAGTAGGTATTAATACAAAATTTAACATTACCAACTTCTCACGTTAATTTAATGACATATTGATAAATATTAGAGTACAAATATAATTAGGTGCATTCACACTCACATAAAAATACGTGGAACTCATATTTTAATTTTTTTAATAAAAATCTTTTGTGAGTCTCATATATGAGTTGTGAATGCATAGAATGTACTTAATTGTGTATACACCCTAATATATATAAACATAATACAACTTCAATGTTTCATCACTTTTTTTCTTTTTTTTTATAAAAAAAGATTCTATGACATTGAGGCGAATGAGAGACTTCCTTTGCGTGTTAAAATTGATTTATAGGATTAATGATTTCTAATTACTTTGGAAATTCGTTTATTAGTTTCTTTTAAATGTGTGCTCAACTCATTAAATTCGATTATGATATATCATTTGATTAGGGCGTGGCATATGGTGTTAGTTAGTGTGTCGCTGTTACCCCGTGAGGACGTGACCCCTGGATTTTACTCAACATGAACACGATGCATGCACTACAACACACTAAAAAAAGTTTGTGGGGACTTGGAACAAATTTTTCAAGCCAAAGGACTTCTTAAGCTCGGATAACGCATTCTTTCCTCACCAGTTATTAATTCCTCTTTTATTATATTATTTTTGTATATAATCGTTTTCATATTGTGACTCGAATCTTATCCATACATATAATTCAATGACACATCATAAATTTGTTTGATTAATTAGGCGCTTTGTTTATTTATTTAATAATAATGATTCTTTCAAAGTGAATAAGATTGATGTTTCATCTCATCGCTTTAAAAAGAAGAGTGAATTTACAGTTAATTGAGCTCCATTTATTTTTTTTCATTTTCTGCGGGTGGCATCAAATATTTTTCTGTTAATTAAAAAGCTAAAATTTGAGAAAATAAAATTTTAAATAATTTTCGGTTAATTAAAAGGCTAAAATTTGAGAAAATAAAATTTCAAATGGGAAATCAATTTACTCGTAGAAGTCATCTTATTTTATACTCCAACAATTATTCATTTTTCATGAAAATTAGACTTCAGATTTATAAATTAATTATATTAATATTAGTTCGTGTTTAAGAGTGAAACATATAATGAGGAATATGTGGGCATGCGCATTGTGGCATAAATTATCATTATATGCATCCATCCATTGATGCGTGGACCATCACAAGGAGCATCACAAATCACAGCTTTGTCCATGTTGGGCATGCAAGGAAACAACTACAGCAACATCACCAAAGGAGAGAGAGAGAGAGAGAGTCCTCCATTTTTTGTGTGTGCTTTCTGTTGGAGCTGAGGGCCTCTTGTTTTTCACATCGGGTACGTCCACGTGAGTTTAGGGGAACTGAAGTATTACCCAACGACATCTAAACCCTACGCGCGGAAAAGGGGGTTTGGGAGGCACCGCCCCCCGACGGAGATTTCGCTGCCCGGTCAGCGGACGGCTGCCCCGCTCGCTGGTGAGCAGACGAGAGTTCAGGGGCAAAGCCCCGAAACCTAAACGGATTTGGACTTTTATTTAAGCTGACCCGTATGGTGGAGATTAAGATATTTACTATTTGTTAGAGTTTTGGATTCATATATATATTGCTCTTATTTCAGACTTGAAGTTGAACGATTGTAACAAAAATAATAAGATAGTGAAATCTCTTTGCATGATGTAGCCTTCTCAAAAAGATAAACATGGATAAATATGTGTGTATTTTTTATTTTTCTGCATTTTTCTCTCTGTGATCTTTTAATTGTTCTCGAATTTTCCCATCAATTTTGACCAAATGAGGCCATGACCAAACCAGAATCACACGATTGCAACTGCAAAATGCGTTGCCCCATCTCATCCGTGTGCTGTGACAGGCTGTTTCCAGGGTGCTTTCAGGTCTGGACTACCACATACACAGTAAGAACAGCAGCAGCAGCAATGTGGCAAGGTCTCAAAGGAAGCATGAACCTGAACTCAAACTTGAAAGAGCACTTCGTTCAGAAAAACCTGAAGCACTGCAAGCTCTCAATGCTTGATGCGTCATGCATCGAGTTGTACAACATGCAGCAGTTTGCAGGGTGGTGGACTGGAGGGTGCATGCACTGCATCGATCGTACAGCGCCACAAGCAGCATGATCGATGGTATATATTGGCATCATTTCAGATCGAGCCCAGTGCTGTGTAATTACCATTTCAAGCTGCCTCCACTCCCTTTCTTTTTACCCTGCTGGCTGCTGCAGTTTCAGAGCTTTGCACATTTGTTACTGTTCAGAATTCAGAGATGTGTATAAAGCCAAAAGGTGGTCGCAAACAGTGTTGCCCCCTTTGGCTCTTACCGCCCTGACACTGGGCATTGGGAAGAGATTCTTTTATTTTTATGGCAAAAGCTTGGAATTCACATCAAATTGATACCTCCAAAGAGCAATAAAGTCTGAGGTCTGTGGGTGCGAGGCACAAGGACCCAAGTGTTGGATATCATCTCTCTCTCTCTCCTTATAAATAAATGTCACACAGTCCCCACTCTCTTGCCACTAGCCTTGCACACTGCACTGAGCTCCAGTAAAGCTAAAGGACTGCCCTCCTGCCCAGCCACACAAAGCCCTGCTCGCGCGTGCAACTTCACCTGCCTATAAATTCTTGAGCTTGTTACTGAGCTGAACGAGTGCAAGACCGAGCGAGTTGCAGGAGGAAGGAAGCTGCTGCGTTTGTTGTGATATAGAGAGGAGATGGAGCTGTGCATGGACGAGAAGTGGAAGCTGTGCAAGAAGGGGAGCAGGAGGTCAGGAGTGGAAGGAGCTTTCCTGAAGGGGTCGGTGAGCATGAGGGAAGGGAGGGGCGACGTCGGCGTCGGAGGTGCTGCGGCCGGCACGTCGTTCTCGAGCCGGTGCGCGAGCTTGGTCAAGGAGCAGCGGGCGAGGTTCTACATCATGCGCAGGTGCGTCACGATGCTGATATGTTGGAAGGACTACTCCTGATGCACGCATGCTTCTACGATCCTTAATTTGCCATCCCAGGAGGGAAGAATGCTTAGCTGCACAGATCAACATGCATGGTAGTAGCTATGGAAGAAGAAGAAGAAGAATAGAGCCAAAATAGATCATCTCTCTTTCTCTCTCTCTCATCCTTGTAAATTATTGTGCAAACTTTTTTACTTCTTTCAGTTTGGTGTTTGGGATGGAATAGAATTAGGATGGTGCTGCTGAAGGATCTGTTGAAATTATCATGCAGACTGGTTGGAGAAGCAGGATTTTTTGCAGTGGGGAATCTCTTAATATTGAATGAACAGAGAGATTTTGGTGTTTTTTGGATGCATCTTATTATTACTGCAGTTGTGTTCTTTGATCAGCTACAGGTTTAGGTGTAGTATGTGAAAGAATCGCTGAGGGTACACTGGAAAAATAAGGCATGCATGATGTCTGTGAATAATAGTAGCTCTAGCTAGGGACAGAAACTTATCTCTGAAAGGAAGGGAAGGGAATCCACCAAAGTATTGGCTCAATATCATATCCATGTAACTTTTTCTTCAATCAAATCTTATCCAATCTTTGGTCTATGTCTATAGACCCTTGTTGTTGGAACAAAAGAGGTCATTACCAGTTTATGCAATTATTCCTTCAATCAAGGCAATTTGATAAAGGATCACAGCTGGATCTCAATCTCCATGATGATATCTGAACTTGCTGAACTTTATTGCCTGTTTATATAGAAAGGATGCTAATCCCTTCAACCTCTCTAGGACCACAATTTTCTCTGTTATGTATGACATTTTTCTCTCAATTATGCAAAGGATGACAAATCACAAACATATTTTTGGTGCAATTTTGAACAAAGGAGCAAGTTGCATTCAAGAGAGGAAATAAAGTCAATTAGGATGAGAGACAAGAAACATGGTTTTGCATACCTCACAGGGGACCATAATAGATGTAGGCCAAACCTATCTACTTCTAGGAAAGAACAAGCTAACTTTATATATAAAAAAAAACATAGTAAATTGAGCTTCACTTCTTTCATTTTCTTGCATTGGTCAGCAAGAGATATGGCAAAAGCTAATAGAGGACCAGGTGCATTTTAAGGATAAGATCTTGTTTTCCTAATAATTTTGAGGAATCAAATTTGTAGGATATTGTTGGTGAAGGCTACATTATTTTGTGGCTCAAACTCCTTGGATCAATTTTACCTTGGAAAATACAATTTATTATTGTCTCAACTTGCACTCGGAAAGTGCCAATCATTTGAAGGCTGAATAATCCTTACACATGGCCTGAAAGAGTTAAATTTTCATTCTAACATGGCTCTGATGTATATGTAAAACATGAAGACCCTGTTTAGTGTGAATTAGAAAGAATATTTTCTTTTTATTTTTGTGAGAAGAATAGATGTGAAATATTCTTGTGATGATATTTTCTAGTGGTGTGTTTGGATGATTTAATTGGTATTGTGATAATTAAATTAGATTGTGTAGATTAAAATGATAAAAAATATTTTAATATTTTATTATATATATTTTATTAAAAAATAACAATCTATAGAAAGTATTAAATATTAAAAGTATTCTAATTATTGATTAAATAATGATAAAAAAACTATTAGCACTAATTATAATTGTACAAATTAACATATAATTAATCATTGTTTTATTTATGATAAAATATTAACTATTAAATAAGTCCAAATATTACTGTAATTAACTGATACTTGTAAAGACTAGTTAATATTATTGGTGGTAAAAAAAAATTAGATAATGCTTGATTGAAATAAGAAAATAATAAATTTAATATTTTATTATATAGGTTTATTAAATATAATTAGGAATTTATAAAAAGTATTATTATAGTTCATCAATATAAATAATGATAAAAACTATTAGTATTCTAAGGATATTATTAAATATAATATTTTACTGATTTTTTTAAAATATTAATATATAATATTACATTAATTAACTAATTGTGTAGAGACATGCTATTAATATTTCCTACTATCCTATTTTTAAATATATTATTACCAAATAATTGTGATAATATAATAATTAATTAATATGCAAAACTATTAATACCAGAATATTTATAATATTATATTTTTTATTATTAATGTTATATTATTGTGAGAAATTAAATTTTAATTAATAATGAAAACTTATTAACTATAGATGATTATGTATTTATTAAAATAAAATAATTCAATAAAGTAAATTGGAATGAAAAAAAGAAAGGAACAAAAAAGCAAGAAAAAATTGTTCTTGCTTTTGTAACAAAAAATAAGTAATTTTGATAAATTCGAGGTGATTTTAAAAAAATTGTATTATTCTAAAGGTGTTTGGGTGCAAATGCAATGATAAAGTGTTGTTCCTCTTATTCTTAATACCAAACATGCTCGAAGTGCTGAGTCAGAAGAACATGATATGAATACATTTGAGCTGTGGAGAGCTAAAATGCAGAGTAGTTATAATATGCAGCATCAAATCACATTAAACTAAAATGAAAGTTCTGATATTTTAAGTAAAATTCAGGATTTATCTGTCCTAATTTACATAATAGGACCCAATATCTGAGAGAAAAAAATGAGACCAACCAAATACTCTTTCTTTCTTCTTCTAGAAAGGTGCTGGATTTATTGGTGTAACTTTACACAAAAATGTCACAAGAGTTAGCTAGTCCCTTCACAGATGTTCAGATCCCTTTTGCATTTGATTGGCATCGATCAAGATTCTTGCTTTGAGCTACAGATCAGGTGGATATGTTCAAGCACTAGGCACTAGCTGGAGAGTATCTGCTTGATTGAACTATATGTGCCAATGCAGGAGCATGCTACACCGATTAATATGACAAAAATGTTTACACAAATCTGGAAAAGAGAAGGCAATGTTAACTTCATGGTAATTGTTTTAGATTAGTTACATGCTGCCTAAGATAAAGGATTCCTTTACCTCTGGATAGCTAACAGAGTCCTGAAAGATGCTGAGATAGCAAGCCGCTGGTAGGATAAGAGCCTATGAACAGCATCAAAGGACAGACAAAAGTTACAACTTGTATAAATGGGAATTAAACCACAGAGCATTCACTTAACAAGAAACCTACCACAAGCATTGTGAAAACTGATCCGAGCAATGACATCACAAGCCCTGAAATGCAAAAGAAGTTTATGACTTCAGATAACCGGTCAGCAGAAACAGTTTAAAGCTCAAAAGAAGAAAAAAAACGTTATATTTGGTATGTCAAGCTTTTGTGTTTTCAATCTTTAAAATTTAATCAAATGGATACTTATAGAGTCAGAAACTACAGAATTTGATAGATGCATTTGATAAAGCTACAAAATTGTAGAACTAGTACTGCAAACTGACCAAAGAAGGGAACAGTGAGCCCCACAACCAATGTTGACAAAACCAGAAGGGTTCTGATCATCATCATATTTGCATCAGTGGAATGGTCAGAAGGCAACAACTCCTCGATGGAAAGTGCAACCGGATTCATTGTCATAGCATATTTTGTGAGTGGATTCAATATCTGCATATGCATAAACCACAAAGCTGTTGTTGAATCCTTTCCAGATGATAATTTTAATAGAATGTTAACAATAAACCACAAAGGGAACATGAGTTCAGTCTGTGCAGAACCACACAGCATTTGATTCTGGAACAACATTGATCGTACCGTAGTCCAGATTGCAATTTTAGAAATAGTGTACTCGTGAGGCATGTTCAGCGTAAACTGGGATTCCACAGATTCTCCAAACATCATATATCCTGCAACAGCAACCGCTGAGTACAGAAGTGTAACCAGGACAAAGCTGCATCAGAAAGCAAAGTGTCATCAGATCAAGACTGCATGAAAATGCTGCTACAATAATGTGTTGTAGAACTTCAAATATAACTTCATGTACAGAATGCAAGTGCACAACTTTGATAAGCATCGGCAGAAGATTTTGCTTTAGTTTTTTTTGTATCAGTAGAAATGTGAACTAGTTTGTGTACAAATGTACAGAAGAAATAATTAATAGAATGTTAATATTCTTAGTGTTTAAAGGGAAAAAGTAGATGCAAATATGCCATTTAAGCATGAATTTTAACATCTTTTTCATTGCAGAAACCAGAAAGGAAAACAAGCAATATGAGAGGATCGAATTTAACTTCAATATGTGTTATAGATTATACCAGGACATCAGAACCACGGGAAACTGTCTCTTCACCCTCATTGAAGAGTATATATTTGGAAATACAGAATGTCCTGAGTAGCAGAAACCGTACAAGCCAAGTGCAACTGGAAGATGTGCAAGATCTAATGCCGTCCCACCTGTCAAACAAAGTACAATTACCTAAGAAGATTCTGTGATGTCCAAATACAAAAATTCCAATATGGATGACAATATGACAAATAAGATGTGGAATCTGACCTGGATGGAACCCGATTCTGTCCACTACACCAATCCAAAACAAACTTAGAATTACCAATGCTGTTGCAATGATGCCTCCAGCTGAAATCACAAGATGAGTGCTCTTGTTTCAGTCACATAGTATAATCAAGCAGAAAACAACATGGGACTTGGCCGTACTTTAGCAACAGAGAGATCTATCACCTGAAAAATATGATAAGACACTGAGATTTCTGACCCAAACAGTTGGCAGAACTAAAAATGCTGTCACTAAGGCGAAGAGCGGGCGAGAACTCAGAAATATTCCTGCCAAACTTAAGCTGGCTTCTGGGAACATTGATGACAAGCTATCACTTACAAGAATTATGTACTCCACGCAACTTCCCTAAACACAGAGATAGTAATCACATTCATATACAAACTTGTCTAGCACAATTAGGACAATTAATCTGGAAGGCAGAAATAACTCACATAAAGTTCCAGGTAGAAGACTATCTGCAACATGAAGCAGATGTTTTAGTATGTGTATGCAGAAGACAAAACAGATCATCAGATTGAGGAAGCTTACTGATATGAAGTAACGACCAGCGGATCCAAATGCAGACTGTCCAATGTCAGGATACGTCTTGAGCCCCGGAGAACTGTCCAAGCATCTCTTGAGCAAAATTCCAGTATAACATGCAATGATACCAAAGCCAGGAAGGCTCAACATGCCCAACCATCCACCTTGTTTGACAGCATATGGAGTCGTAAGGATTCCAACTCCGCATAGCACATTAATTCCTGTTTACAGGAATATGATTTCAGACTTCAGAAACAGACAGACTTCTTAGAAAGAAGACCAATGCATCATCAATTCAAATGTTGGATGCATACGTGCATTAAGGATTATATAGTACCATTGAGGACTGCTTGGCCGGTGGAGCACTGCTGTGGAGGGGGCAAGTCGATGTAGGAAGGGAAGCCAATGGAGGCCCTGGACGGTTCATCGACATAACCGGCCTCGATGTCCTCAAACGTGGATTCCTGAGGGGTGGCAATGACGAGGGGCTGGTGCACGGTGGAAGAAGACAGGTGATCGTCCTCATGGCCCCAGATGCCAGCGGGTGGGGGAGGTTGCTTGAACAGGGAGCTGCCCCGGTGGATCAACATGGAACCGGCGTTCAAGAAGTTGTCGACCTTCGGCGACGGCACGCTGCTATAGACATCAATCGATTGCCTGCAAGAAACACAAAGAAAAAAAAGGTTCATAGGATCACAATATTACTATGAATCCGCTTGAATTCGATCTCCTAAATACGCCAAATAATCAAACTAGCAATTCGTATCATGATATATATGTTCTTTATTCATTAAACTGATAGATTAAACTGCGAATAAATGCTACTCCTAACGCTGCATATTACGTCCTGAAGCTTTCTTCAGAGTTTTGACAGATTAAGATCTCATAATAAGCTTTCTGCAACAAGTTTTCCGCAAAATAATGCTATCAAAGTCATGCAACGACATGAAATATCAGACCTGTAGCTCTGAGGCCATATGGGCTGATACGAGCTCGGCGCTCCGTCGTCGTCGTCGTCGTAGTCGAAGCGATCGTCATCAGAACCATCGTCGTAGCGGTTATGCGCCCCCGACGAGGAGGAGGAGTAAGGCGAGTTGCCGGAGGCGTCGGAGCCGGCGTGATGGTGCCCCTCGTTCTCCTCGTCGTCGGTCTCGAACTCGAGCCCCCTGTTGGTCCTCCTCTCTTCGTCCTCTTCCATGTCTCTCTGCACGCGAGATCGATCTACGTACGTTCCGTGCACTCTGCCTGCAGACGAACCCAAGTGACTGCCGTCTGCTCGGACGATCAAATTCTAAGAGAGGAAGAACGAGAAAGAGAAAAAAGAAGAAAATTAGGGTTTTATAGGAGCGAGGGAAGGCGCGTGCATGTGTTTAGGGTTGATGTTGATGGCTGCGATTTGAGCGGCAAAGGAGTTGGATTATGACACAAATGTTGGATTCTGGATGACGTTTGACCTTTGTTGCGTAGCCCATCTCATCTAAATCATAACCTACGTCATCATGACACCTCATTGACCATAACTAGACATAATACTAAACATATTAGGAAAATTATTTTGACATTTAATCAAATTATAATTAATGTTATTGTTATTTGCTACAATAATAATTAAAGAGCAAATTTGACGTATATATTCTTTTGCATATATTATCTTTATCAATTCAGTTTATTGTTATTATCTTTCATGTAGCAAAGAGGTTCATATTTTTGGGACTTCTTTCCGTCACCGATGTCTTTTTTTTTTTCTTAAAAAAATCCGTTAAGTCTCTTTGATCTTTTAATTATATTTTCCTTTTCGTGCGGAGAAGAGTCATAAAATTAGTTTGGGTAAATTAAAAGATTGGTTCATAGTTTTAATATGATTCGTAAATTTAAAACTTTATATTGTAAACCGTTTTCGTTGATTAAAATAATAAAAAAAATAAGAGATATTTTATTCCAAGGAGAAGCCACAAAAGATAAAAGAGAAGAGGGCACGCTTCACTTGTACGAGGGAGTTGTGGGCACCTTTAATTCTCATGACGCCACACGTTATTTTTTTTATTTAAAACTAATCTATTAATCTGTACGTTTACATATAAATTTATATAAATAAGTTATTTTAACTCAATAATCATAACACATATTCTTAATTTATATGAATTATTTATTTTATAGAATCAAAATTAATATAATAACTCGATAACTATTTAATTCTAATCAAAACAAAAAAAAGATGAATAAATATTTATTAGATAAAATAAAAATAACAAACATAATTATTCTGACTCAATTTTTCATAATTTAGTTATTCAAATTTTAACAGTAAATTTTGTTATGAAAATAAATATGTGTTATTTTATAAGTCAACTCAATCTCCTCTGTCTTAAATAACTTAAATTCAAATATAATATTTTATAAATTATATATTTATTATTTAAATATATGTTGTTAAAAGAATTATTTTGAGAAATCGTAAAGATACCACTGACTTTTGACTAACTATAAAAATATAATAAATTTAAACTGTAAAAGATTTACTCTTGTTAAACCCTTTAAAAGTAATAAATATTTCAACACTTTTTAATGGAACAAATATTCTCAAATAATACATTAATATTTTAATTCAACAAAATTATCTGTTTGGACTAAATTCAGATAATGATTATTTTAATTTTTTCAAGAAATAATATAATTTAGAAATTAATTATAAATTATTATATCTATTTGAAATTCATCATCATCATCATCATCATCATCATCATTATTATTATTATTATTATTATTATTATTATTATTATTATTATTATTATTATTATTATTATTATTATTATTATTATTATTATTATTATTATNTAATAATAATAATAATATTATTATTATTATTATTATTACTATATGCGTTGCTATTATTATTATATGATGATTTATTATTGTGTTATATTTTAGTTATGGAAGATTTAAAGGGCGAATAGGAAAATTAATATAAATAAGATTATCACTTGGGTGGTAATCTGGATAGACACCCATTAGGGGTCGTTTCCCTCCCGATAATCTTTGTAGATTACTGGTAATCTGAACTTAAAATTATCAGGGCCCACCAGATTACCCTGTTTACTTATTTTAATTCGTAGACAATCTGGATTCCTTAGCAATGCAAATTGCCTATGAAGTGGTTATCCACATTATCTATGAGGGGGGTGTCTAATCTTATTTTTATAATAGTTTTCGTATTCGCCCTTTTAAATCTTTCATAAATAAAACATAACACAATAATAAATCATATAATAATAACAACAACACAAATAATAATAATAATAATAATAATAATAATAATAATAATAATAATAATAATATTATTATTATTATTATTATTATTATTATTATTATTATAAATTAATGACCATAATAAATATTATTTAAATAATATTATTATTATGATCATATTATGAATTAAAATATAGCACTAATTATTATTTATAAGTATTATTAGTTAGACTAATATTTTTATAAATCATTATTCTTAATTATAAAAGATATTTAATAATTATTTTAATTTGAAGGGTATTAATTACTTAAATTCATTAATTTGTTAGTTTATAATTTAAGTTGATAAATTTTAATTCAATAATACAAAATTGTTAACTTAATAATATTTATTAAGTGTTTTTTTTTGGTAAAATGATGTATATTATTTAGTAATAATTTATATAAGTAAATATAATAATCTGAATTACCACTTAGATTACTTATATATGGTAAACAACACATTACTGATAATTTAATAGGTGGTAATCTTTCTGTCAAGTAATGTAGATTATCAAGTAATGTTAAGAGGTAATGCACCACTTCACAAGTAATCTGCATTGCTAAGTAATCCAGATTATCTGCGAATTAAAATAAGTAAATAAGATAATTTGATGGGCCCAAGTAATTTTAAGTTTAGATTATTAATAATTTATAAAGATCAATATCCACTGTCGTGACCGATCCAAAGATTGATATTATTTTTTGATCGATCTCTTTTCTTTTTGGATTTCGCCCACTGGACGGATTCGATATTTTATCGGAGTTTGGTTTATTCCGAAATGTAAATGATTGTCGTTGAATGATTTGTATTTATAGGAGTTACTTTTTTAAGTTAGGATAGATGTAAATGAAATTCTAAAAAATGAATTACATTATTTCGTTGAAAAAATAATTTATGTAAATATTTAGATAAAATAAAATATTATCATATATTAATAAATAAATAATTAAGTAAAATATAAATGAAACTTAAAATTATATTTTTTTCTTCTTTATTTTTTATTTTTTTATTTTTTAGTGTAATTGTCTTTACATATAGTTGATTTTCCAACACAAATACCAACGTAGTAAATATAACTACTTATAATAGTCACTTTTACATGAAACTAAATACAAATTTTGTATTTACGATAATTGCGTTTACATGTAGTTGCATTTACATGTAACCACTTATAGTAATTGCCTTCGCATGTAGATTTACATGAAACCAAACACAAACAAGCCGTAGTGACTTAGGTCAATATCCACCGTCGTCACCCGATCCAAAGGTTGATATTATTTTCTGATCGGTCTCTTTGCACTCCCCGTTACTGTTTCCATTTTCTCTTTTCTGCTGCAATTTTAGAACAAGAAGAACGAACCACTGAGCGGAGGACTTTAAAGCACAGAAACCGCGCCCTCACGATCGGAAAAAAAAAAGACAGAAATCTTGTCTTCGATCATCCGGTGTCTGCTCCAAATCGTAAATATCGAATCTTTATCTACAAAACAAAAATCGGACTTGGTGACTGAAGATACTGTCTAAAATCGCCATCTGCAGGGTTGTTTGTTGGAAGAATTCGGGATCACTTTTACGAGATTGCTCCAGACGACGAAAGATTGAATCTTTATGGGTTAGCTTTGGTGTTTCCATTGTTTTGTATGCTAGGAGTCGATAAAGGTGCGATCTTTAGCGGTTCTTTGCGAATGTTTTTGTTTCGTTAGGTTTCCGGTTGTTTTTTTATCGTTCCCTTTGTTCATTGGATGGCAAACGCTTGATGAGTTGAGGATGTTGTCGGAGATGGGAGTTCGGTGGATGAATTGATGGGGTTGCAACATCTGCGGCAGAAGATCTTTGCTGATGTTCTTCAGGTGATCTTTGGATCATTTATATAGCTATCATGCTTCTTGGTAGGTTTAGTATAATTTTATAGCTGCCATAGTAAATGATCTACTCTTCGAATTGCCTTAACTTGCTAATTACATTTTCAAAAATCTAGTTAATTGGTGGTAAGATTGTGCATTCTTATAGAAATGGTTGCTCATTTGCTTGTTGGAGAAAGTGGTCCTTTTTCTGATGCAAATACTGTTAGCAAAAATTCAAGTTGGATATGTGATTGATTGTTGTCGGATATGCTAGCTTAAGTTGGGTTAATTTGTCCTCTACCTATAGCAAGTTTGGTAGTTGAAAGCTAACACTAATGATGTGCTATTGTCGCTGGGACACAATTAACTTGCATACATTCAGTTTCCCATGTTCAGCTATCACTTAGTCTTCGATTGATTCATATGTAACTTCACAATGTTGCAGAAGTGGTTATCTACGTGCTGGAGGCAAAAAGGATCCCCTTTATCATTCTAATTTGCTTAGCTAGCACTTAGTCTCGGTTTAAGAACATGCTGCCAGCACATTTCTTGTTTGATATCTTTGTTTATTATTATGTCAGCTTAAATTAGGATAGTTAATCAGCTATATTATTCTCAGTTGTGTAGTTGAAATCTAAATGTGTAGGCACAATTTAATTGCATGCAATTCAACTTCATGGATTAACTCGTTCTTGTTGTTATCTTTCTAATCTGTGGCTGACTCTCATATGTTTTTACAACATTCTGATAAAACAATTTAAATCATAGAAGGTTGTTCATTTACTTGTTGTAGATCGCAGTCCACTTTTGTAATTCTAAGTATCATGCTATCATGCAACTGAGCTTAAACATAAACTGGATATGCATTTATTGTTTTAGCTTAAATTAGGTTAGTTTGCCAACTATCTTGCCATTTTAGAAATGGAAAGTTAGTCATGTGCTACTGGGTTTCCAGGGTACAGTTCACTCATCAGCAATTCAGCTTCCTGAAATTTCTCTTTGTCAGCTATACATGCATACATGGCATACGGTATCAGCATATAATATATGCCTTTTGTGTATGTCTTGTGTTTGACATTCGAGTTTTTTTTTAAATTATTAGTAAGTGCACTATAAATCCCCCTAAAAGTAGTGCACAATAAATTATTTTATGAAACTTTCTGCTGACTTATTCTTGGTAAATGAACCATGTATCTAAGCATTTGTTCTTTATGCATTTTATTTATTGGGTGATATGTAGAAATACTTCTGTTTCCATGTATTCTCATATGATTGGTTCTGGAGATTTGGATAGACTAAGAGAAGAAAAGGATCTTTCTCAACTGCAGGTTACTTCTAAAAAAGTTCTTAAATGACACATTTCACCGTGAGTAGAAGTGTATAGAGTTAATATTTTAATTGACCTAATGATGTTTAAATGTCCTTAACTACCATAAATTTTGCTGGGACATCTTGTGCTTCTCTTCTTTGATGACATTTTTTTCCACTACAGTTAAACGAGTAACTTAATTTACTTTGAAATCTTTATACATAGACAAAGTCATAGTCTTCATGAGACATATCAACCCCTCCTCAAAAACATAAGTTGCTTGCCTCTTTGGTAAAAAAATGGTCAGTTTAATCTGGTCTTCAATACAGTGCTTAAAGTGGTCACTTATTTGCTGCAACTGATTTTTGTGGAAAATTAGACAATATAATGTTAGCACTTATTCTTTTTCTTGCAAGTGATATCATACATAGGTAAATCTGTGATTTATGGAGACCCAACTAGGCCATTCTGAGATTTGTAATTAAACATAGTTGAAAAATAGAATATCTCTCCTTTTGTAGGGTTATCCATATTAAAGCACAGCAGGTGTTGATCTGCAGATACACTTGGTGATTTACGTGGATTCTTGATCTCTGTGGAATCAGTAAACAAAGTGATAAGTTAATAAGTAATTACCATGAAATATGCTCTTTATTTTTATACATTTATGATAGTTGACACCTTAGAGCAGGATCAGATGAATGCTAGTGATATCTAGTTAGCTACATGTAATATTGAACTGATATAGAACTCATATTGTCCCATGTACTGGGAAAAATGTACACTGATTGAAATTCTGATGTGGTGCTTGATGTGGCAGGAACTTGTTCCTGCTGTGGTACCACATTAAGAACAAAGTCACCTGGTATGCAGCAACAGTATTCAGGATGCATCAAATTAATATTTTATTCCACCTGACACCACAAAGATCTAAAATCAGAATTAATTTATGAAGCAGAATACTAATTCCTAATAAAAAATTCAGCTCCTTTTATATGGGCTGTAGCCAGCCAGTCACCATAAAAGCAAACTCTCAAACTCCTAATCAAATTAAACTATCCCAACAACTGCTAAACCAAGACGGACTGCAAAAAAAAAAAGCTGAAACAAATCTAACTTCTACTAGGCTTCTGATATAAACATTTTGCAACATGATCTCCTACTACATCAAATCTCCCAGTAATGTTGTACCCTCTTTATATTTTTCAGTGTCACTTTGGGTTTTATGGTTTTACCTGCTGATGATACTTAATTTCTTGATGCTATTTGCCAATCCTTTCTTGATGTTGTTGTGACTTATCCTTGAAAGTTTGGAGGATGACCTTGGCTACAAAACCCAGTTATGAGCCATCAATCTCATCTTACAAGTCGTTGCGGTAAATAATGAAGTTGCATTATTAGATGAACAACTCTTTCAAAGAAAATCATTAGATGGGCAACGAAATGATGAATATGGCCAAAGTGAAAAAGGGTTACAGAATGTTGGTGCATCGTCATATCTTTCTTTTGCATCAATTGTGAGTTCATCTCATAAGGGTAGTTCTACTTCTGATACCTAGCACATTCCAAGGGCTCCTAGTCCTTCACTTCTGCCTGTTGGTGCAAGGAATAGCACCATTGATAAGAAAGCTAGCAGCACCTCATTCTCCTTCAATGGTGCCTCATCTGGTACAGTTGAACCCGATGAACCTTGTGGCTGCTATTCAACAGGAAGTGCAGTTGAACAGTCAAAATTTCAACAAGGACCTGATGAACACCACAATAGCCTTTTTAATTCACAGTCTATCCTGAACAATGATAGGTTCACCTTGTCTCCAGGATTTCTGATCCAGAATATTTGAGTACGTCGTCCTTTCCAATTTGCATGGAGTTACCTTATTCTTCTGCGAAAAGCTCTGGAAGTCAAGTGGAGTCACAAGGTTCTGGATCAAAGTTCAATGGACCAGTTGAATCACGAAGGTTTAACCTGCACTAACTTTGACATTTGTTACCAAATATCTCAAAGGATCTTCATCATTTGTTGGTAATTGTGGTGTTTCACCTTCTCATCACCGGACTATTGACAACATATATACGACATTCACTAACTATGGCCATACTTCATATTCTAACAATACTGCACTAACTTCAGTCACAATGAATCGTATTGAAACAGGAACTTTTCCTGTAGTTGAAGCTGCTGCTGCTGCATCAGCAATAGCATCATTTGGTATAAGTTCCAAGGGGGGGTGTGGGGGTGGGGGTTGGGATTTTTGCACCACCACCGCTTCAACTCTTCATGCACCTCATAATGATCCCCTTTATGTTCAGTACTTGAAGCTAGCAGAATATACATCACAACTTGCAGCTACTTTCGATGATCTTTATTAGACAGAGGTTATTTAGGTGACTCTTATTCTGATTTGTCCGTTGTCCAAAAGGCTTACGTTGGGTCATTGCTTCAATCACAAAAGTAGTATGACATGCCATTCTTAGGTAATTCTGGATCTTTGTGTCATGGTTACTATGCTTCTCCTAGCCTAGGTATGTCATATCAGGCAAATCCTTTGGGTAGTTCAATTTCTTCACCAATGGGACCCGGAAGCAATCTTAGACTTGGAGAGAGCAACATGCAATTTTCTTCTAAATTGAGGAAAATAGAGGAGTTTTAGGTTCTTTGTATTCCAACCCAACTTCTATCATGGATGAACTTTTTCCATCTATCCTTTTGGAGGACTTTAAAAGTAATAAGTCAAGGTGCTCTGAACTTGCTCATATTGCTGGCTATGTTGTTGAATTCAGGTATGTGCCACTTAAATGCTCAACTTTTATCTAGCTTTGTGTTTTTTTAAGAAAATGGTTTTCATAGTTTAATATATTCTCCACATTCTTCCTATTATATTATATTATATTATATTATATTATATTATATTATATTATATTATATTATATTATATTATATTATATTATATTATATTATATTATATTATATTATATTCTCCACATTACTTGCGGACATAAATTGAAATTAGGTTTTAACACACAAAAAATGGTGTTATCATTGCTTCTTATATACTATATGTCAGTCTTATATGGATGCTAGTTCATGTGGAGTGCCGCCTTGATACTCTGTGGAGCGGATTCTTCTGGCTAAGTTTTGGGGCGGACAAGTCTGAGATTCACTTGGTTGCCTGGAGGAAGATCTGTGGCCTATATTAGATGGTGGGTTTGGGGTTAGGAATCTACGTTGGACCAATCGATACACTTCTTGCACGATGGATTGACCGAGTCATTGGAGCATAGGACCTATGGAGCACAGTTTTCTTTGTTTGTGGCGATAGAGACTTATCATGGGATTCTTGACCACGCATCGCGAGCCGTAGCTATCATCCTTGCTTTGATGCGTTCTTTTGTGCCGCTTTGGGATGTGAGTCAGGTTTCTCCTTTTGGAACCCCGAGTGGACGCTAGGTGACATACTCATGGTGGCTTTCCCTATACTATAGCCCTTTTGGCTACTCAGACAATGACCATGAGTGAGTGTTGGCTGACACCAAGATTATCAATAGGTGTCACATGGATACCGTTGTCTCGGGTAGCATGGTCAGATCAACAGTTCTAGGAGCTCCTCAGATTACTTGACCGCATCTTGAGATATCAGCCGAATGGCCCCAAAGAGAATAGGTGCTATGGCTTTCTATCCTCTACTCAATTAGAGGTATTTATTTGTAGTTTCTTCCGAGAGGTACTATCCTAGACGACGTCAGATCAGATTGTTTATGCATATGGTGCTCCCGTATACCACTCAAAGTGAACATTTTTGCATGATTTCTGAGACGTGGCAAGATCCTCACCAAAGCATATATGGCTAGATGGGTGCCACATGCAGATCCTACATGTGCATCGTGCGGTTCACTTGCTCCATAGCTATGGAGACATGGAGCCATTGAAGACCATCCGGAATTGATACATCTGACACTCCTTTTGGGGCTCTGATGCATGCATATTTTAATATGTTTTAGGCCCTGCATTAGATCTGTTTTTGAGATAATTCTTCATGACATGCATCTATTTGATCCATATTTTGTTATAATTCTTCCAAGAGTCGGAATCTACCTCTGTTTGATATTTTTATTATAGAAAGGCGGTTTATATGGCAAAGGAAACAACTTTTGGACTAACACCGAAGTAAGAATGAAGCTCGGAGACGAGAAGCCAAGTCATAACAGCTATCACGGGCCGTGATGATATATTACGGGCCGTGATACATGAAGATCAGATGCAGACGACGTCCATTATGGGCCGTTATGCGAAGTCACGACCTCAACAGAGCGGCGTTCAACTCACTACGGGTCGTAACTAAGCATTACGGGTCGTTACATGTCAAATTGCGGGCCATAACGCTGCATCACAACGTCAACAGAGGCTGCTCAACTTGGATGTCAACCCATTACGGGCCATGAGGAGACATCACGGGCCGTGAGTCATGATGTGCGAAGTTTCAGAACCACTCGGCGCCCGACTTACGGGTCGTGATACTCTATCACGGGCCGTGAGGAGACCAAACTGCTACAGTTTCAGTGTGTAACGAGCTGTCATGGAGTGTTACGGCTACGACAGAGAGCATCAACTCACATTCACAGAACTTCACGGGCCGTAATCCATGTCACGGGTCATTACGTCGGCATTCACGGCAGGACGTTATCAGAAGTCACGACATTAATAGGAGCGCCATCATCTGTTGATCAGTTCATTATGGGCCGTGAACTGGTGTTACAGGCCGTAAGTCTTGAAGAACGCTGGATACTTCCGGATCAGAACCCGAGTTACGGGCCGTAAGATGTTGAACAGAGACATATCAGACGCACTTATGGACCACGATGAAGACATGGATGATGATACATTCGCAAATTTGAAGTGGTTCGACGGCCAGGAAGATGCTGATTTGATCCAAGACTTTTAATATCCGATTTGAGAGTTATCTTGTGTGACATGAGGGTTATTTTTATGAGATTTCAATCATCACCCTTGGTCGAAAGAGTTCTGATCTAACGGTTCACACGAAGGATCGACTTTCAGCCCTAGAAACCCTAGGGTATAAGAGGTTCGTCTTCAATCTGGGAAGGTATGCTAGGAGCTGTCAACCTGCACTTTGAAGCTAGAGAATGAAGATTACTCCCGAAGGGCTACTGAACAAGGAAGAGTTGATCATCCATTAAGGAGACGATTCAGGGTTGTCCACTTTCCAGAAAGAGTATTCACTGTTCCATTTAATGTTAGGATGAACATTTTATCGTAGTTTTCTGTAATTTATCTTAGGACGAATTTGTTTTGTGACATTTATATTAGGATTTGGATGATTATATGTTTTCTAGACTTGTTATCGAGATTAGTATTTATTTTTCCGATCATGTTTGCTTGAGTTTAATTTCTGTATTGATCATTAACTATGCAGTGTGATTAATTCATTTGCAATACATGACATGTTATTTTGATCCGTTAAGAACGGAATAAGGTGTGGTCTGTTAGGTTAACCCGTTAAGGGTGATTTAATAGTTTAGGAATAATTCATATTGAATTCTGTGATCTAAATATGAGAAGTAAAACCGTTAAGGAGTGCTTGTTAGATGAAGATCATTTGAATAGTTGATTGATTCGTTAAGGAGAATCATACTTAGTCATATTCCTAATCCATCTGAAAGAAAGTGTTAAAAATCTACATGTGTAATTATTTCTGTGAGGACTATCAATGAATATATGTTCCATATTTCATCTAGGCTCTAGTCATCAATCATTCTCATTGTTAGTATTCTTTTTATCTTAATTTTACTTTTCTATTTCTAAAACTAAATCAACCCAAAATCCAATGTTGTCTCCTATTAACCTCTAGGATTAGATAGTTACATAGTTCCTCGTGGGTTCGACATTCTACTCTATCACTATATTACTTGTTCGACTAGTGCACTTGCTAGCATTTGATTTGCTGTGTTCGCATTTTTCGCATCAGGCTCACTGAGGGCACTCGGTCCACATGATAGCTGAGGGCGGCGACGACCATGGATGAGGCCCTTAGTCACCACATGGGCGATTTGTATACAATGTAAGTACAATATTTGGAGGGGAGAGATGCTACATAGAGAATATTGTAGACCATGCGTCATTTTTTTATTTAATAGTGGAGGTTTGCATAGATTCCTTTTGTTTTGTTTTTTTTTCGTTTTGGGGAGCTCCAGCCATCTCTCACCTCTCCCATTCACACTTGTAAATCCCTTGGTTTTTGCTCAACACAAATGGATGGCTACTCTACTTTGTAGCCATCCTTTCCTCTTTCAAAAAGAAAATTACTCGTCCTTTCCGTTGTAAAAGAAATATCAATTGAAATCAAGTGCCTTGTTCCATTGGATGTTAAACTATTGACTTTTCTTCATGACCAACATTGATCAATATGGCAGCTGATTCATACAGCAGAACATTGAGACAGCTGTGACTGAAGAAAAGAACATGATTTTTGCAGAAATCATACCTCATGATGTTTCTCTCATGACTGATGTATTTGGGAATTATGTGGTCCAAACGTAGTTTCCTTATTGGAATAATTTTTTATTGCTTGGTTTCAGTAATTGCTATTTTTCTATTGATTGCTTACAATTCCTCCTTTTAATTTTTTTTGGAACATGGATCTGTTGCTCAAAAGCGGGAGTTGGCTGACCAGCTCAATGGGCATGTCTTGGCATTTAGTCTTCAGATGTATGATTGTCGTGTTATCCAGAAGGTATTTTATGCAATAAATCTGATATCTTTCCATCATACTTTCAGTTTTCTTTTACTACCTATACAGTCTTTTGGCATCTCAATTTCATTCTTAGATGTTGTTTCTTCTGTTTTCATCCTTCAGGCAATAGAAGTTGTTGACTTGGATTAGAAGACTAAATTGGTTTTAGAACTTGATGGGCATGTCTTGCATTGTGTACGTGATGAAAATGGAAATCATGCTTTTCAAAAATGTATTGTGTGTGTTCCTCAGGAAGCAATACAATTTATTATCATGACCTTCTATGAGCAAGTTGTGACTCTATCTACACAGCCATATGGGTGTCATGTCATACAGGTTCAACGGAAGACAATTTACATGCAATTCCCTAAAGAGCAATTACACACTTATTGACGTGTACTTTATGTCTTGTTGTTTTTTTTATGCCAGAGGGTTCTCGAGCATTGTGATGATCCGAAGACCCTGATGGATGAGATTTCGCAATCAGTTTATTTGTTGGGACGAAACCAATATGCGAACTATGCGGTGCAGGTCCATAATGTCTGTTATTAGTTATTTTTGTCTTTGATGCATTGTTATATTCGAGTAGATTCCTCTACTTGGCAGACAAAGATATGCATCAGTTGCATATTTTTGTAGCTACATGCATTGGATTTCATTTCTCAAGCGTGTGCTCTGATTTTATATTTCTTGTAATACTTGTAATATTTTGAATAACTTGTTATGTAGATGTTTGAGTTCAGATGAAACCCCAACAACTGCATGCTTGCTTGTTCAATATGATAACTAAATGTCAATAGTTTGTAATCGTATGCTTGATTCTTTTGAATAACAATCTTAGAGTTCAATGTCAACATATACTTAATCAAACATGTGTATATCAAGCAATGCACATCTACCTTCCCTTATTAAAGCTAAGGTATTTTAGAACTCGAGCACTACACGTATATCTTTCTAGTTTCTACTGTTAAAGCTAAAGTACATTTTTAGAGCGTAGAACTAAAGTACTTTGATATAGAAATGAATGTTATGCAGATAATTGAACACTATACATTTCAGCATAAAAAGAATCAATTGTTAGGAAAAAATTCCATGCATATATCCTCTAAATTATCTTTTGAAAGAATGAATGTTATGCAGATAATATTCAACATCATGCCTCTTCTTTAACTAGAGAGTTAGAAGATGTGAGTCATTTTTTGTTTTTGCGATACTACATGATGTGAAAATTCGTTACATGCAAAATGTATGCTAGCAAGTGCACTAATTGTTCGACTAATATAATTTAATGAGTACAAAGTTATCGATCCCATAAGGAATAATTAACAAACTATCTAATCTCAGAGGTTAATAGGAGATGACATAGATTCATATTTGGTTCAGTTCAGGAAATTAAAAAGGATGAAGTAAAAGATCTACAGTGATTAACAATGATGTCTAAGGCCTTGATGATGAAGTTGATTGGGAACAAATGATGCTAGTCTATGCAGTAATCGTTTCAGAAAATAAAATATATGATCAGATTTCCAAACGAATTGAGGACACCTATGGTATGATTTCTCTTAACGGGTAAACAACTACTCTAAGCCTAACAAAGCTGGGAGCACTTCTTAACAGTTTTACTCTCAAATCACTCGAACTTTAGGATGCATGAAATTGTGTCCCTAAACTACCGAATCACCCTTAACGAGATAATTCAACAGATTGCAAATCTAATAGTCCTTAATGGATCAACCAAATAGGTCATGCTTTGCATATAATAATTGACTACGTTGCACAATTAATAATCAATCTAATTCTATTAAAGCTCCAACAAGCATGTTCATGGGAAAAAAATGAAAGTACCAAATAATGAACACTAACAAAGGGTTTACAAGTTTGCCCCAACAGTTAAACTATTACAACCCATAGATAAAAGATAACAATACTTGTTCAGAACGAAAATAATACATAAAATCATCTCAACATGAATTTAGAATGGGAATATACTCTTTTGGACGTCAAGAGAGTCTGCTCGATCTTCAATTCGAGTGTACCACGTAGGCTTCGTCTCAGCATCCCTTCCAAGCACTCCTACACTCATAGCTTCAAGGCACAAGTTGACGACTCTTAGCATGTAGCTCCAGGCTTTCAAAAGATATATTTATAGCCTCCTAATCTCAAGTTAGGTTTTCCCTATGATTTTCAAAAGTTAGGAAACCTTTCCATATCATTACATGGAAAATCCTTTCTTGTTTCATTAGGGTTTTCAAAGGTTAGGAAACCTTTCAATCTCATTACATGGAAACCCTTTCTTTGAATTTCGTGATAAGGTCTATGGATGAGATTGAACCATGCAAAACACTTTCATATCTCAGAAAATCAACTTAACTTGATTCCCAAAGCTTTTAAAAAGTTAGGAGTTTTTTGGCGTTGAAAATCCTTCAAAACATTACCGAAATACGAATCTGGACCATTTATCATGCCCCGTGACTTCATTTCACGGCCTGTGAAACTTCAATTCTCACGTTGTCACGACCCATAACGCCTGCATTGTTCAGTTCTGGCAGGTGCGAAATTTTGTACTTACGAACCATGACAGGATATAATGGCCCGTTAAATATGTCTTCAGTATCACTCGTCCTATCGACATCGTGACTTTAGTAGTGCTTCATAATATCAAATGACAATGATCAGTGATACGAGCTCACGACCCATTGTGTCCATACTTTACGAATTACGTTATTGACCATAACTTCAACGTGGCGGTCACAACTCCTAGTGTTATGACCCGTTACATGCCCTCTCAACCCGTTAGATTTTGAGCTGCAGAATTGAGTTTGTTGTTGGGTCTTGATCTTCCATTTCGGTCAATGATGTTTCATTATTGTTTTGCAAGCTCTCTGTCACGGTCGTGATATCTGGTAATGACCCATAAAATTGGTCAAAATGATCCTTTGGTATGTGAATGAACTCCTTTTCCTCGTGTGGTCTCTTCTAACCCTTTCCTTAGCTCCTCCATATGGTTTTCTACAATAAACACTGAAACATTGGTAGATTTTCGACTTCATGAAATAAAAGCAAATTAACGCTAAAATGGATGCAAGCTATGTTAAAATTAATCAAAATCATACTTAATGCGAGCCTAAAAACATGTTGGATTTTGCATGCATCACTACTATAGTGTTTTGTTCACACTTGTAAATTCCTCTTTGCTATAATATACTCGAATTACTACTATAATTATTCATTCTTCCACTTCAAAAAAAGGCACCTTTGTCATACTTGATTAAAAATAAACCATATTAAGGCCATTATATGTGCCAGTAAGGAGGGTATATCAAATAATCTAGAGTCCGATAAAAAGAGGGAGAGGGAGGCCAAGGCGAACACTTGGCGAGCTAATAGAACGAGATCTATTGGCGAATAATATATTCAAAGATTTGGTTACTGATAGAGTGCAATGGCATCATATGATCCATGTAGCCGACCCCACCTAGTGGGATAAGATTTTGTTGTTGTCGTTGTTGTATTCCCTTGAAAATTATCATTGACATTTGATGACAATTAATTATGATAGAAGCCTCTCACTATATTTAACTTAATGGGTTTATGGGAGGCTTCTTTTAAGGATGTCGTAATGAAGTGTTTGCTAACAAGACATCCGGAAATCCTCCTTGGCAGGATCTCCAACTTCCAACCTAGCAATTCTAGGGGGGATGGCTAGGATTGTCCACTAGATGTTTCTCGATCTATGGGGCATAACCCACCCTACCTCCTACTTGGGAGTACATAGGTCCATCGTCCCTTTATGACAGACTGGAGGCTCATCTGAGGACTCGCCTTTCAAGTCAAGATTTTTACCTAGCTTCTTAGGCATAATTGTGTCCTCACTAGGATCAGGGTGTGTTGCACGAGATGGACACTTGGATCTGATACTACATGCGCCTTTTGTCCTTTGTGGGTTTGGTGAGGAGGATAACAACGACATGTTCTTTGATTGCCCCATTACGCAAGAGATTTGGAGGCGGATATGAGTGATGGATCTGGACCCACACATCAGTGTCTTTTTGGAACAACCAGCGCTCATGGGCACACCTCTAACAGTTTTCGGCCATCTGCTTTCAGTGAAATAACATAATCTTCAAGGGAGAAATGCTACATTGTTGCATCAAGAATATATAAATATAATATACGCGCGCACACATGGATGACTAGTTTTCTCTAGTCATCCTTTTACCCCTAGATAAGGATTCCTCTTGAAATCCAATAATCATGATACTGATGCAAGGTTATGTTAAATAATGATGCGAGCAAAAATATACATGTTGCACGCATCTATTTCATGTCATTGTTAGGCATTTAGTATAGGTTTATCTATTATTTTAGTATTTTATTCTTTATATTTTACCTTTGAGTCAGAAACTACCAATATGTTCTATCTTCTGTGATTTTCAGGTAAAAGAAGCCCAAACTACGAAGAATTCGACATAAACACGAATAGCCGAAGCTTTATACAAATCAAGTACCAACTCGGGCCGTTTTCAGTACAAAACGGTCCGTGTCAGCCCAGTCAACATCAACATAAATTCCCTGCTATCAACTCAGACCATGTTCACCAACTCTGGCCGTGTTGGGATGCCACGTCAGCTCGTTGTCGCGATTTGTCTACGTCAAAACGGTTAATCCAGCCAATCAGAGGATGCCACGTGTCAATGCTGACGTCAACACCAGCCGTGTCAAAGGCGTGTTGCACTCAAATTCTACCAATTACCAACTCGGGCCGTTTTGGTTAAAAACGGGCCGTGTCCTCACCTATTGAAGTCAGTTTCGCTGATCGGACGACTCCTGAAGATTCCCTCTTTTCTAAAATTAAAGATGTAATCTTAACCGTAGGATTCAGAGTCTTCATGCCTATAAATAACACCCTATGTAATCCCAGAAAGTGTCCCAGAGTTTATTCTTTTGGAGCCCCAGTTTTGAGAGTTGAATTTTCTACCTGAAGCTCTGGTTGGAGAGGAAGAGACCCGAAGACGAAGTT
>LTAE01001638.1:11085-37355 GCA_001647135.1 Pontederia paniculata | reverse complement strand
TTTAATTATTTTCAAAGTAGTTAAGTCATCCGTTTCCGGAATCTTATATATTTAAATCAATCGTTCTGCCATCTATAATTTAGATAAGGTTATTGATTAATTCTGAAAGATAACAGTGGTTAACAGAACTTTTATCTCAAACCAATCCTACCTAAATTCATCTAGATATTTATCTTTTATAACTGAAATCTATATTTTATCTCTTTCATATTTTTATCTTATCTTAATTAACTAAATATCTTTTAAATCGGGTTTTCAAGATAAAATTTTAGAATCTTAAAATTCATCAATCCTCATGGGTTCGACACTCTATTTATCACTTTATTACTTGTGCGACCAGTATACTTTCTGAGTATTTAGCGTGTGATTTTTCGCATCAAATAAGCAGACTGCAAATCTGAAATAATGTTAGTTGTGGATTTCCTTGTATTAATCTAGTTTATATTTGGCAGCATATTTTGGAGCATGGAAAACCTCACGAGCGCTCTGCAATAATCAAGATGCTAGCTGGACGAATAGTTCAGATGAGTCAACAGATTCACTTCTAATGTAGTTGAAAAAGTTTGACTTTAGGTTGTCTGGAGAAGCATCAACTTTTGATAAGTGAAATACTTGGTTCTATTGATGAAAATGAGCCTCTTCAGGTCTGCCACTGTTTCTTTAGTACTTTCAATTAGTTACATCATTCCTATCAGCTTTAACAAAATGTCCTATAGGATACTAGATATAAGTGCTTTGAGTGACATATTTTGAACTCATTTTGTTCTATGACCCCTAAAGATTCACAGTTAGACCTTTCAAATGGGTTTTGTTAGAAAACATAAGAGAAAATCGTGTAGTTTAGGCATTGGGTAAATGTTGAATAATGAGTTCATAAATCCAAATAAGATTAGTTACATTGTTGTTACTGTTATCTTTATGCTGTTTCATAAATCGAATTATTTTTTCTTATTTCTTTTATTTCGGCTTGTTATTTGGTACTTGTCTGTTCTACTTATTCCAGTGTGGTGACTTGTACCTAGATTATTTTTAAAAAGATACTAGTACCTAGCATGATTGTCAATATTTTATGGGTGGAGATAACAGATATCATTTATTACATTGGCATGCGTATGCTACCTTCTAATAAAACGAGAAATGTTCAGTTTGTTTAGCTGTTTTTTCCTTGTCTTTTTGACAAGTTGCTCATATCATTCCTCTTCCCCATCCCAGCTAAAATAAAAGAACTTGCTACTGTAAAGAATACAAATCGTTGGGTCCTTGCTGAGTAAGTTTCATATGTGACATAGTTTACTTTGGGTTGCATTTTTTAATTGTCAAGCGATTTTAAAGCAGTTATTTGTGTATATAAATGAACTTTTTTTTAGGAGTGAAAGCTCAAAGTTACTGAAATATGATGAACCAAAATACTCGTTACTCATTCACTCTCTAGTGCCTCTTCTGTGGCAGGCTATGATGAAAGACCAATTTTCTAACTATGTTGTACAGAAAGTATTGGAAACTTGTGATGATCAGCAACGCGAGTTGATCCTCTTGCGAATAAAGGTCCACCTGACTGCACTGAAGAAATATATGTATAGCAAACATATAGTTACACGTGTTGAGAAACTTGTTGCAGCCAGTGGTAAGACAATCTCAATTTGTTTATCCTTCTAAATTGAAGTACATCATCTGGAATTCATAAAATTCATATATCAAATTAGAAAATTTTCAGTAGATGTCTCATTCTTGAGCCTGTTCCTTATATTGCAGTTTCATTTTTTCAACTCTTGTAGAATATTTCAAGCAGAAATATCATGATAAGCCATGCAAATTTCTAGTCAGACACGTCTCTTGATCTCTAATTGGATTTTCATACTCAGCTTACCGACTTTGCCAACTCAAAAATGTTACACTTTGTGGCACTTCACATTGTATGATTTCCTACAAGCATTAAACTTTGAAACACATAAATCTGTGTATTTAATGTGGAAATTTTCGAAGTCTTTGGTAAACAGTAAGAAATCTTACCGAAATTTATTTTTACAAGTCAATTGCTTTTCTCTATTAGAAGTCTGCATTACTCTTTTAGTTTTGCAACATGAGAAGCCTTGATAAACACATTCATGATTCTAGAAAGCCTCAAACATTGCCATTTTTATATGCTACTAGACTTCTCTGATATGTTCAAGTTCTCTTTTTTTTGCAGAGAAGAGGATGAGACTTCAGTCCTCTTAGCCTTCGAAGGCGACATAGGAACGGATGTTGTACAGTTAACTGAGTCTAATTTAGCTCCTCATCAATCTACTGTAAAGGCAGATTAGAAATTTCTTTGGGCGATGCTTACATAAGTTGAGCAATAGACAAGCATTCACTTGTGGACATGTAGATATCTATAACTACAGCTACTGAAATAGTTGAATTATGTGTTTGGTAACTGCTAATTACTCTTTCATCTGCTACTTTTGAACATCAAATGTTTGTAACTATTTGTAAATTCGCAGTTAGGAAAATTTTAACATATGTTTTCGGTTATTGCTCACAAAGATGATTAATCAGTGACATGAAGGATGTGAATAATTGTTAACATCATAATCAGCTGTTTTCACATGAAGGAGTGTCCAAATTTGTGATTGGATGTGATTTTTTTTTTGGGTTTTTGGGTATACTTTGTTGATTGATATGGCAAACGGAAAGGAGTGATTTATTTCCCTGTATTTAACTGTATGTAGATTTATTTTTTGGTTGCAAAATACAAGGAAATGAGAAATAAAATCTTTAAATTATTTTTCAAAGATTCTTTTAATATCTGCAAATATATGATGCTTGTATACTTGTTTTTTTGTTTAGTATAATAATGTATGTAATTAATATTGTTATATGTTTAGTATATTTTATTATAATGTTTAAAGAAGATTAATAAAATATATAACTGTTATATATATATATATATATATAGGGGCAGGAAGCGTGTAGTGTACTTTTAGTGTTGTGCATGTAGCACAGCAGAAAGTAACGATATTATCTGTAAAAAAATTTGAACTTCATTTGTAACAAGTGCGCTACACGTTCCTTTTTCCATATATATATANATATATATATATATATATATATATATATATATATAACTATGCCAAAAGGGTTATAATATGCGGTGTACTGTCACGTTGCATTATAAAACACTTTTAAAATTTTTTATTTGTATTTTAATAATCATATTATATATAAAATTATCTGACAGTTTTATGAAAAATCAAATTATGACGTAAAAATGGAATACATAAATAAATAAAATTAAATAAAAAAACGAGAAATTGCAGTAATGATCTAGAAAAATAACACAAGGCAAAGAAACCACACATTTCTTCCTCTCTCGATGCCTCGGCTTACCGAATCCATATCTCGTCACGCCTTCTCTTCTCCTTCTCCTTCTTCTTCCTCCTCCTCTTCTGCTCTCCTTCGTCACCACATCCCCCAATCCTCTTCTCCTGCCTGCTCCTCTCCGCTCTCTTTGCGCCCAATAAGCTGCACCTGCAGTAGAAACGGCTTGGGCTGCGGCATCAGCACTGGCGCCTCCAGGCAAAGGCGGCGCTTTTTGGTCAGAGCGAGCCGCAGGGAGTCCCCATACGATGTCCTGGGCGTCTCCCCCTCTGCATCCAGTCAGGAGATCAAGCGGGCATACCGAAAGCTCGCCCTCAAATACCACCCCGACGTTAACAAGGAGGTTGCCCGACGATTCCCTATACTTTG
Organism: Pontederia paniculata; assembly: GCA_001647135.1. Taxonomy (NCBI): domain Eukaryota; kingdom Viridiplantae; phylum Streptophyta; class Magnoliopsida; order Commelinales; family Pontederiaceae; genus Pontederia; species Pontederia paniculata. The sequence continues at coordinate 33,626 of LTAE01001638.1, read as the reverse complement.
GTTTTTTTTTGCTATTTGTTTTTCTTGTTTGTGGTCATATCTTTTGTCCGATGTTGAGGGGTTCTTGTGATAAAATTTCAATCTTTGCGGTAGGATATGTGTTCGTGGTTCATAAAGTTCGGTTCTTGACATCATATTGATGCAATTACATCTGTGGACTTGTGTGATGTCTTAACAAAGTTCATCCGATTACTGTTGCAAAATGTTGCTCTTGTTTTGTGCGGTTCTTCGTTGTGACGGCTTATGTTTAATGCTTTCCATTCGGTACCAATTTGTTTGCCCCATATGATGCGAAAACAGGGATCAGTAGACAATTTGATTTTAGGATGATTCCACATCTTAAATTTGAAGGCATTCCATTATTCCATTTATTTTCAGTTTCATTTACTAAGTTCTTTTGGATATCCGTTTTCCCTAACTTTTCGTAAAACCAAGATCATGTAAATTCCACAGTTCCATTCTTATCGCTTCCTACATATGTTCTTCGAACTACGTGCTAACAGGGATTTATGTAGGTTATGTTTCTGCGTAAACCGTTTAGGTGATCAATGTCGAGAGAAATAACTTAATGCATAGGAGTTAAACATATGTGTACATATGTACTTATAGTTTACTAGTTATCCATGGATAATGTATGCATTTGTTTTAGATTATGTGGGGGCTCTAACTAGTTGAGTTTGAAACTTAAATGTGTATAGATAAGTTCTTTTATGCATGTATGGAGATTGTAATGGATAACATGGAACAGTTGACATGTAGCCATTCAAAGCTTATATACATTTTATATGTGAATGAACATATGCACTTCAAAAGATTTGGTTGATCTGAATTCAATCTTCTGCAGCCAAGTTTTGGTGTAAATAAATTATGGTTTTTCTGCAGCCAAGTTTTGTATAAATAAATTATGGTTGTTCTGTAGCCAAAAATGAACGTGTAATTGTTAATGAAATTTATTGGGATTGACATGAACCGATCGACATGCTATTCAACATGTGGGGATACATCCCTAAAATGTTTATGTGATCACTTACGACTTGTAGCAGCTGTGGGTTATATGCTTTACAACAAGGGAAAATTGGAGCACAATCCAGAGATCGGATTATATAACAAATTGATGCAAAGTACAGTTTGTTTGCTAGCATCTTTTCTTTTTCTTAAACTTCTAAGAAAATTCTGCATTAATATATCTGATTCTGGAATATAAGCTTCAAATTTTAAATATTGAGTGCAGTTAATGCTCATCTTCATACTGTATAGTAAAGGTAAAGGTGTATGTGAAGAACACTTTATCTCTTTACCGCTGCTAGAAAATGTGTTAGCATAGAAATTTCATTTTTTTAGTATTCTAAGTATCTGAAATTAGTCGTCGTTACATCCTTGAAATTTTCATTCATTAATTTGTTTCAGTTTGGTTTCTTTGTTGACAATACAAAAGCACCTTTGTTTTAGCATGTTGGTCATCTTAACATACAAGTTATTCTAAATAATGATATTTTTTGCTGCTGAACTAGTAATCTTCTTTTAACTAATATTGTTTTATGTTTAGCATAGGCAAATGCTCAAGAAAAATTTATGAGAATTAAGCATGCATACAATACGTTGATGAATTCGGAATCAAAGTTCAAGCAAGGGAGTAAAAGTGCAGACTATTCAACAGGAACACAAGGGAGGAAAAATCAACCTGAAGAAGAATTTTATGGCTTCAGTAAAATCTCAACCATGAATTTTGCCTAATTTATATCATCCATTTATATTTTGGAAACGATCTCAAGATCAAGAAATTGCAATATTTTTCATCTTTTTGAGAGAAATATTTTTCCAATTATTTTGAAATAATCTGAGATGCTGTGTGTCTGTGTAATCTTAGGAGGGACCAAAATTGTTTCTCAACCTACTATCCATGTGACCATGTCTAATTTTTCATGACCATGCTCATCTCAAAACAAAACTATGTTCATCCTTGGCATATCATAAATCTTCATAAACATATGTTGTGCAGGTGAACTTTTGAGAGATATTCAAATATCAATAGGTAGATATTTCTCTTATATCATAGACCATATTTTTGTACCTTTTGGTTTAAAACTTATTGACCTTTTACCTTCTTTTAGAAGATTCACCTTGTCTCAAGGATGACTAAATTGTTAATGTTGCAGCGGACTTTTTTCGTGATCTGCAAGCAGAATTTCAGAACTGGGAAGCAGGCATAAATTCGCAAGGCAAACCCAAAAGCCTGTGGGAGGAACTGGCAGTAAGTTCTAGTTACACCTAAATTAACTTTTGTGGCTGTAAGTCCGATCAATCGAAAGTTCGTTTCTATCTGAACTATTCATTTTCAAATGATACCCACATTGTTCACAAATATTCATTTTTGTCCTAATTTTTTTTTCTTTTTGGTGCATTACGTATTCATGTTGCATAGTTTAATAGGATGCTCCTCTAAAAAAACATTAATAGAATGTAGTTGTACATATTATGACTTTGCTTGTTGGATTGCAAACCATTTCAACCTATCTAACATGCCAATTTCATAGATATTTTTGGGTTTTGGATGGCATGGAATTTACTGGGTTGGGAATCGACAAACACATAAAACAAGTAAGAAAAGATGTGAAAGATAACAATACGTAGTAAAGTTCTCTTGATCGGCGTCTGAAGTTCCATTATGAGGAAAAGGAAGTGTACATCCAAATAATCCTTAACTGTCATATATAAGAGTCCATACCACGAGGGTTTCGTCCCTGCACCTTCTACGTGAACTAGTCTCGGCCTCCGGACGTGAATTCCAAATTTTGTTTTCTTCTCCTTTTTCATATTTCAGGGTTTTGGAAAATTTTATATGAACTTACAGGATATAGATTCATCTTGTGTAAGGAGTAAGTTTCCCAATTCCTATCCATTGCAATTTTCTGACTTTAATGCACAACCCTATCATTACTAAATACCGAACAACTGCTACTCTTTCCTTTCAGGACATTGGAGAAGAATTTGTAGAATTTCTAGAGAAGGAGCTCAACATCAACACTACAAATTTTGAAGAAGAGAACATCTGGGGTGGGCCTTCAAAAGGAAATCCGTCGGCAACTTCTAACAAACAGAAGGATAATGCTGGTGCTGGAAACGGGAACAAGAGCAGCATAGAAGATAACATCGATGAAATTGAAGCTGCTCTTGCTCAACTAAAAAAAGAGCTTGGACTCTAGGAGATACCTGTAAAGATTCTGCCTATTTTTTATAGAGATGGTGCTTATTAAAGCTTGTGTGAGGAGAATTCTGAAGGCTTCCTATTCTTTCAAGAGAATTAAAGCTCATAGGAAATCTGCAATTGATATGTTAACAAATTATCTTTCGATATCTGGTTTTGCTGTTTAATGCTCTTGATGTTGGCAAGACCATCTTCCCAAATGGAAATATACATCCATTAGTCATATCATTACTGTATGATTTGATAAGTTGTGCACATATTTGCTGGTTTTTCCAATCAAATGTTGATAGCATATATGGAATGTGTTATCTCTCCATTTTGCATCCCACATGTAGCGCATACGTGAATGATCGGATATGACATAATACACTTATTATGTGACATATATGCCATTCGAAGACCCAACTTTGCATTGCCTGTGGAATGTGCATAATACACACTTTTGGAGGTAAGGATTGGGGCTTCACATTTTCATTCACATGGAAGCATATATATATAATTTTATCAAAAGATGATCAATTTTATTAAGCTAACATTTTGAAGAGTTAATTGTCACTAACTTGAGATGCTTATTTAGGTGATAGTTCATATGCTTATTTTATGCTTGAAGCCAGTCTGAAATGTAAGAACAAAGACATTTACTGAAACAAAGCTACTTGTAGATCTCAAAAAGGTTCACATGATTATATCACGAGAAATATACTGCCAATAGTAGGACATTACATGCATGGAGAAGCACAAATATTTTTCCTAGGCTTTTCAATCACAAGGGAAACCCAAAGAGATCCTCCTCCTAATAGGCACAGCTGCCATCATCACTTCTGGCAGTTGGGTCGAAGTTTGTAGCATTAGGATCAGTGCATCCTTCAGGGACTGGAATCTGCACCTGCTGTGCTGCTTTTCCTGCAGGATACATGAAAGGTATCAGAAATCAGCATATGATTCTGCAGTTCAGAACAGTATAAAGTGTTTCTAGGATTCAGAGTGCTAACCGTAGAAATTTCCAGTCTTGATGGCATCCTGATTGGCGTCTCCAAGTGCAGCCTCACTCAGGTACTTGTCTGCAAGCTGCACCCTCTTCACGTTCTCCTGCTCCTGCACCAACATGTTGCCGTACTCCATGAGCTTCTCGATGGTCATCTTCGGCTGCTCGAACGTCGGCGGACCCTCCCGGGAGTTGACGAGCTTCTTGCCGACGTTGTCGACTCCGATTTCACTGACCCACTTCCTCACCTCGTCATCATAGACTCTGGCCCTCAGTGCACCAAAGAAGTCTGAAACAAAGGAACACAATAGTAATTCAGTGACAAAATGGAATTGTATTGCCAACATTGTTACTTAGCGAGCTCAGTTCAGAATCTAACAAGAGGTACATATAAGATCCAAGTGTTTGAGATTATCTTACCAATGGATTGGCCGGGGAAGGAATCGACAAGCCTGACGACAGCTTCGTCGGGGACGTTGTCAGTCCTGAAGATACCAGTGCAGACACCAATCCGGTCCTCTCTGGTGGGCGCCCAGTAGAACTTCTCCATACGACCGTCACGGATGAGAGGAGCATACAGTGTGGAGAAGTCGTTTCCGGTGACGATGATCGGCACGCGGGCGTTCTCCTGCTTGTTGTACATTCCGGGGAGCTGCACGTTGGTCGGGTTGTCGGCAATGTTCATGAGGGTGGCGTTCACCATCTGGTTGTTGACAGTGTACTGGGTGGTGCCGCCCATCCTTCCTGCTCCTGCGTCGAGATCGTTGATGAAGAGGCAGCACATCTTCCCCTTGGCAATGAGGTCGGCCGCCTCACGGTACCGCTGCCTGATCAGCTTCGCGGGCTCTCCGGCGTTCCCGCTCTCCAGTTCTCCGGCACTCATCATGATTGGGCTGTTGGTGAGTGTTGACACATGAGATCAGTAGAAGCTCAAAACCATTTTTGCAGCAAAGAAACTAATGGTGGCGCATGAATGTAGTCACATACAAATGCTGAACTTTCGAAGCACAAGCATCAATTCCAAGCCATTTCAGACATAACAATGTTCTTGGTACATGCAAATTCACATAGATATAAGTACATACTATCAAATCGAAGGGACAGGGCTTGCAAAATTGGTGTATGAAACTACTGTCAATGTCAACCAAGCTCATAAGTTTTTGAGTGTTTCTTAATCCATGGAGCTATGAACAACTGCAGTGGGGCATGCTTAGCTACATATATATGTTCAGACATTTCTCGTGCATTTGAATGTATAGTGATGCTGCTTACATATATATGTTCAGTTTTGTTGGGAGAAATATTCTGAAATAACTCTGTGAATTCATTCAACGCATCATGCATTTAGATTATTTGACAAATGTGGAGGAACAAAATGAGATAGTGTTACAAGCAGAGAAGAGAGCTTACTTAATTCCCATCTTTTGGAAGACAAGCTCACACTGGAAGGACTTCCCCTGACCTTTGCCTCCCCAAATACCCAGGATCAGTGGAACCTGTGATCAGAAGAAGAACAAAAACAGTATTAGAAAATCTTATTATATATAAAGTAACCGATGGAAAAATGAGGCCAAAACCATATGAGATCAATTATGCAACCTTGATGTTAGGCAAGTTCATGAAGTTTTTGGTGATGTGAACAACGAGCTTGTCCATGAACGCCGGAGCAATGTAAAAGCCTCCCATCTTGTTGTCCAAGTTGTATCTGCATGCGGGATGGATGATGACAGGTGAATCAATCCACGTTTACATGCATAGATCTCCTACGTATGAAGACAGTCATGTGTTCTTTCACTTACTCTTTCAGGCCCTGGCTGATGTACTCGTAGGAGCTGAGGACGGCGACGTGGGTGCCGTCGCCCATGGGCGCCTGGAAGAGGGAGTCCACAAGGCCCTTCCCCCTGGTGATGTCCTGCTGGTCGTCGGACATGTCGTAGGCGAGGCCGCCCCACTTGTCCTTGTTCGTCTGCTTCGTCTCGTCGAGGTCCTCCGCGGCCATGACCTTGAAGCCGCCGGTGGAGACCCTGCCGTGGCTGGGCGACACGCTCAGCTTCTTCAGGCTGCTGCCGAAGAACGCCGTGCTCGGGGCCGACGCGCCGGAGCTCGATCCATTCAAGCTCAGCTGCAGCATCAAAAGAAGAGGATCGAATCAAAAGAAGAGGCCTTTCTGGATTAGCAAACGTGTACAACACAGTTTGGACGCGGCTTTCTGTACGTACCGGGATCCTGTTGACGGCTCCGACGGTCGAGACGGCAGCGGCGGCGGCGGCCATCTGGAGATCGGGGGAGAAGCTGAGAGAGTGAGAGCTCTAAGTCGTCGAAGCAGCGCAGGCGATGGAATGGCGAGACTGCGGGAAGATTGGAGCGCGCTATATATGTTGCAGACGAGCGTGAAATATTTCTGGGTGAGACGCGGAAGCGATGAGGAGGGAAGTGTTCCTGGAGAGGCTGTGGATTTGGTTGGCGGGAGCCTAACGGCCACACGCTGCTGGATTGGTGTCGAGGACACGTGGAGCCACCACAACCCCCCCTATTGGAATCCATTTAGATAGGACTCTTGTCTGAAGTTGCAGCTCCCTCTCTCTCTCTCTCTCTCTCTCTCTCTCTCTCTCTCTCTCTCTCCATCCGCAGTTGGTGTGGGCAGTGTTTGTCTGCTTGTAATTATGGAGTATGTATTAGTCGTTTGAGCACCACCACCACCAGTTGATCCTGTGGTGGTGGTCTGTAGTAGGAAATTAACTTCACATACATCATCATTATTATACTCCTGAACTCTCTCATTTTGAACGAGTGCGAGATAGTTAACTTGGTTTGTTCAGCAGAGAGCACATCAACATGACCGTTAAGTCATCATCTGATGTTTGTGTTTGGTGTATTGCACTTAATTAACATGCATAATCTTCATTATTGAAAAAAAATGGCACATTTGTCAACCATGGCATCCTTCAAATACAAGCACAAAAAGGAGGCAAGTAATTTGTAATCGGCTTGATGACTGATATTCAGTTGAGTGGCGATTGAATTAGTTTCCTACAGTTTACTTTTTTAAAATAAAAAAAATATTTTTAATATTTTACCTTTGAGGTTAAGTAAGTTGCAATTAAAATTTTTTTATTATACCTCATAATCTCGTCCATAAAATATGAGCTCTATTTTATTTTTTAAAATATAAGTTTTATAATCCATACAATTTTAAAAAGGTGAGGTGGGACTGTTCGCAATCCATGCAACTTTAAAATGATAAGGTGAGACTCATAAAAATATGTCAAGTTGCAATTTGCATCGAACATATTTTACCTACATATTACTTAATTTATTTATATATAAACTAATTAGGTGTTAACAGTTTTAAATTTAATCTTATATGTGACAATAAAAAAATTATGACAAAAAAATTATTTAGAAGAAAAAAAAACTCTATTGTTTCATGTATAAAATAATTCACTTATTTTTTAATGACAAAATCAAAGAAAGATAATAAAATAAAATATTTTTTCCATGAAAGTGAAAAAAATAAAATGTTTTCCCAGTCTGTGACGTTTAAGCTTGAAGCATTTTCTTATCGAGTAAACAGTTCATGCCAAATTAAAATAAAAGTAGCAGTAGTAGCTTCTGAGAGTAGTACATTTTGAGATTTTTCTCATTTGGAGAGTAATAGACAAAGCCAGACTTATAGCTTTTATACTTTACTTGTTTTATTTTTCTATATCTTTCTTTATGGACGTTTTAGAGGCCGTGTTGACATTCCATCTTGTCCCAAGTTTTTGTAGAATGTCAGGTGTTTTCTAGAATTTAAATTGTATTAAGTCCGTTTGGTTTGCACGTTTTTTGCTTCTGTTTTATAGTTTCCCATTAAATAAAGACAAGGACATTTGATTCTACCTTCAGAGATTTTTTTTTTCACAAAAAAAAATTAAAATGGCTAGAAAATATAAAATGGGAAAGAGTTTAGATTTTCTATTTTCAATAAAAAAAAGATGTGGCAAAATTAAAATTAAAATTAAAATATAATTATAGTCTTTAAAGTTAAAAATATAAAAATGTCACTTTTTGTGTTCCTTTGTGCTGTTGGGTAGCGTTGGGCTGTGCTATTAAAGCCTTGTAAAGGTTCATTTGTATTTTCAGAACAGATATTTCTATTTAAAAAAAAAAGATTAAATATGAAATGAAAATATTTTTTTCTTAAAAATTAAACAGGCACTTACTATTTTATATAATAGTGAAATCATAATAATTAAAATCAAACATGCCCTCGGTGAGTTTTAAAAGTACGTCGAATTATTTTTCACATCTTTGAGAACTTCTAATAGTAAAAGATCATCTTATGCGATTTCGAATTTTGAACTCATAATTACTAAATTTTCAAGTGGTTTAATGAGGGATCCAATTTCATTACTTTCAGTTGAATCAACCAATGCTACTATTTTCTTTCTCTGAGCATAAAAGCTCCAAAGTTATTTTTTCTACTGTGCTCGGATGAGGACATAGGCAACTTTTTTTTTGGGAATTAAAGATAGCAATAAATTTAAATATAAAAATATTCACAAATATTAAAATAAATTATGAGTGATCATAAATGTTACAATTATTTAACATCTTAATAAATTTACTATTAATTAACTATTTTGGATCATGAATAACGAATTATAGTTAAGGTGATTTGACATTCAATTCAAAATAATTGAATCATATTTGACCTCAATGCAACCTGACCCGAAAAAATGATTTTTCTGATCAACTTAATTAGATTTTTTATTTTTTTAGAATGATATTCCTTAAAATTAATAATTTCGATATTCGAACTCGAGTGCCAACCAAACCATCCTCCAATTTTACTTTAATTTCATATTCTCACTCATCGCCCTAACTGCTACATAGCAGATGCAAATCTAAAGACTTCTAAATCCTCAAAGTGGTCTAACATCATATGCATATATACAATTGAGTTAGAATAAGATTTAGAGTTAGAAAAGAAGATATTATAGTAACATATAACTAATCTAGTGCAGATCATATGAAATCAACTTATGCAAAACTAATATCACTAACACTTTGAACTATTAAGAAATGAACTAATCTCAATAATTGAAAATAGTCCATTTTTTTATGTTGCTTGAAGCCAAGCTCAAAGTGTGAGAAAAGCATTCAACTCATGTTTCAGGTGCAGGAAGGAGAAAGATCACAGAACAGAAGGCATTGCTGAAACAAAAACAATTATCCCCAAAAATTTCACATATTCATATGATGAGAAAGAAAGGGATTGATAACACATTATCTGCATTAGCCCATATAATTTTCTTAGGCTTTTTTTGATTAACAACAAGACTCCAACAACAAATCCATCTAATACACGCAGCTGCCATGATCACTTCTGGCAGTAGGAAAAACTTAATTTGCAGCACTTCGGATCAGTACCCGGGACAGGAACCTGCACCTACTCTGCCTCTTTTCCTGCATGACACATGAACATGCATCAATCAGTATGAAGTTGTTTCCTGTAAAATATATGAGTTCATGGTTCTATATGCAGATGCCAACCTCCAGCCATGGGAGCTTTCTAGGATTTAGAAGAAAGCTCCGGTGTTGATGGCATCAGCATTGGCGTCTCCGAGCGCGGCCTCGCTCAGGTACTTGTCTGCAAGCTGCACCCTCTTCACGTTCTCCTGCTCCTTCACCAACATGTTGCCGTACTCCATGAGCTTCTCGATGGTCATCTTCGGCTGCTCGAAGGTCGGCGGCCCCTCACGGGAGTTCACGAGCTTCTTGCCGACGGCGTCGACTCCGATCTCGCTGACCCACTTCCTCACCTCGTCGTCGTAGACTCGGGCCCTCAGAGCACCGAAGAAGTCTGAAACAGAAATCAAGAGGCTAAATTCAGGTGACCAATTTGAATTCTTTGTACAAAAGCTTCTCATGGAGTTAACTGGAATATGTTCTTGATTACACAAGCTCCTGAATTATTGGTTACCATCACAGTGATCTTTCTTTTCTTTCAGTTTCAAGCATGTTCATTAGTGTCACAATCTAACAATTAAGCGACAAGATTTAAGTGTCTGTGATAGATTACCAATGGATTGGCCGGGGAAGGAATCGACAAGCTTCACGACAGCCTCGTCGGGGACGTTGTCAGTCCTGAAGATACCAGTGCAGACACCAATCCGGTCCTCTCTGGTGGGCGCCCAGTAGAACTTCTCCATACGACCGTCACGGATGAGAGGAGCATACAGTGTGGAGAAGTCGTTTCCGGTGACGATGATCGGCACGCGGGCGTTCTCCTGCTTGTTGTACATTCCGGGGAGCTGCACGTTGGTCGGGTTGTCGGCAATGTTCATGAGGGTGGCGTTCACCATCTGGTTGTTGACNTAACAAGAGGTACATATAAGATCCAAGTGTTTGAGATTATCTTACCAATGGATTGGCCGGGGAAGGAATCGACAAGCCTGACGACAGCTTCGTCGGGGACGTTGTCAGTCCTGAAGATACCAGTGCAGACACCAATCCGGTCCTCTCTGGTGGGCGCCCAGTAGAACTTCTCCATACGACCGTCACGGATGAGAGGAGCATACAGTGTGGAGAAGTCGTTTCCGGTGACGATGATCGGCACGCGGGCGTTCTCCTGCTTGTTGTACATTCCGGGGAGCTGCACGTTGGTCGGGTTGTCGGCAATGTTCATGAGGGTGGCGTTCACCATCTGGTTGTTGACGGTGTACTGGGTGGTGCCGCCCATCCTTCCTGCTCCTGCGTCGAGATCGTTGATGAAGAGGCAGCACATCTTCCCCTTGGCAATGAGGTCGGCCGCCTCACGGTACCGCTGCCTGATCAGCTTCGCGGGCTCTCCGGCGTTCCCGCTCTCCAGTTCTCCGGCGCTCATCATGATTGGGCTGCAGGCGAGATCATAAGAATCCAGAAACTAAGATGACAGCATGATATAGAATTCCAACATTTATGACCACAAACTTAGAGTAACACATCCACTGCTACTACATGACTGGTAAAATTTTGAAATTGCATCACATGAAGTTTGAAGTTTCCAATCAACAATATAATCAAATGTTCTGAAATCGAAATAACTCATATTACAGAATTCGACTGTAGAGCGAAATTTTTGTTCTATCATGTGTTCATAACATGTAGTAACAGAGAACAGAGAAAGAGAGCTTACTTAATTCCCATCTTTTGGAAGACAAGCTCACACTGGAAGGACTTCCCCTGACCTTTGCCTCCCCAAATACCCAGGATCAGTGGAACCTGTGATCAGAAGAAGAACACAAACAGTGTTAGATTGCAGAATCTTATTACATAAAGTAGCCAAAACCATATGAGATCAATTATGCAACCTTGATGTTAGGCAAGTTCATGAAGTTTTTGGTGATGTGAACAACGAGCTTGTCCATGAAGGCCGGAGCAATGTAAAAGCCTCCCATCTTGTTGTCCAAGTTGTATCTGCATGCAGGATGGATGATGACAGGTGAATCAATCAATCAATCAATCCACGTTTACATGCTTAGATCTCCTACGTACGAAGACAGTCTTGTGTTCTTTCACTTACTCTTTCAGGCCCTGGCTGATGTACTCGTAGGAGCTGAGGACGGCGACGTGGGTGCCGTCGCCCATGGGCGCCTGGAAGAGGGAGTCCACAAGGCCCTTCCCCCTGGTGATGTCCTGCTGGTCGTCGGACATGTCGTAGGCGAGGCCGCCCCATTTGTCCTTGTTCGTCTGCTTCGTCTCGTCGAGGTCCTCCGCGGCCATGACCTTGAAGCCGCCGGTGGAGACCCTGCCATGGCTGGGCGACGCGCTCAGCTTCTTCAAGCTGCTGCCGAAGAACGCAGTGCTCGGGGCCGACGCGCCGGAGCTCGATCCATTCAAGCTCAGCTGCAGCAGCACCAACAACAACAACAACAAACGCAAACACGTCAAAGAAGAGACCTTTTCGGATTGGCGAAAGCATGCATATAGTCGGGGAGCTTTCTGTGCGTACGGGGATCCNAAGAGAGCTTACTTAATTCCCATCTTTTGGAAGACAAGCTCACACTGGAAGGACTTCCCCTGACCTTTGCCTCCCCAAATACCCAGGATCAGTGGAACCTGTGATCAGAAGAAGAACAAAAACAGTATTAGAAAATCTTATTATATATAAAGTAACCGATGGAAAAATGAGGCCAAAACCATATGAGATCAATTATGCAACCTTGATGTTAGGCAAGTTCATGAAGTTTTTGGTGATGTGAACAACGAGCTTGTCCATGAAGGCCGGAGCAATGTAAAAGCCTCCCATCTTGTTGTCCAAGTTGTATCTGCATGCGGGATGGATGATGACAGGTGAATCAATCCACGTTTACATGCATAGATCTCCTACGTATGAAGACAGTCATGTGTTCTTTCACTTACTCTTTCAGGCCCTGGCTGATGTACTCGTAGGAGCTGAGGACGGCGACGTGGGTGCCGTCGCCCATGGGCGCCTGGAAGAGGGAGTCGACAAGGCCCTTCCCCCTGGTGATGTCCTGCTGGTCGTCGGACATGTCGTAGGCGAGGCCGCCCCATTTGTCCTTGTTCGTCTGCTTCGTCTCGTCGAGGTCCTCCGCGGCCATGACCTTGAAGCCGCCGGTGGAGACCCTGCCATGGCTGGGCGACGCGCTCAGCTTCTTCAAGCTGCTGCCGAAGAACGCAGTGCTCGGGGCCGACGCGCCGGAGCTCGATCCATTCAAGCTCAGCTGCAGCAGCACCAACAACAACAACAACAAACGCAAACACGTCAAAGAAGAGACCTTTTCGGATTGGCGAAAGCATGCATATAGTCGGGGAGCTTTCTGTGCGTACGGGGATCCTGTTGACGACTCCGACGGTGGAGAGGGAGGCGGCCATCTCTGCAGAGATCGACGAGAGGAAGCAGAGAGCAGAGATCGAGAGGTCCGAGTGCTCGCAGCCGATGGAGTGCTGAGAGCGGGGAGAATGGAGCGCGTTATATACGACGCAACGTCGCGCGCGCGGCCAAACTGAAGGAAATATTTTGGGCCTGTAAAAATATTTCTGGTGATTAAGGAAGTGATCGTGAGGTGTTCTTGGAGAACTTGTGGAGTTGGCTCACGAGCGCCCAGCGGCCACACACTCGTGGATTGGGCTTCGAGGACACGTGGAAGCGTCAGAGCTCGTCCAGGTAGGAGTCCTATTGAACTATCCCTCCCTCAGCACCTCCATCCACAGTTCCCGTTGGCACTCTTGTCTCTGTGCAAGATGAGAGAGAGAGAGAGAGAGAGAGAGAGAGAGGAATGGTTGTTGTTACGTCTGCTTTACTCAATACTCACTTCGGGAACGGATGGTTGCTAACGTCTGCATTACTCACTTCAGCTCCGCCAGTTTATCCACAGAGAGAGAGAGAGAGAGAGAGAGAGAGTGGATTATTAAACAGTTGAGCACCACCAGTTCATCTTGTGGTGGTTTGTGACCAGGGCCATAAGTATAAGCAGGAGAAGTGACTAAAGTGATAAGCATATGAGTGATAAGAGTGCATGGATTTATTTTCTGTTTTTTCAGGGTTTTGTGGACCTTAAAGTAGGCCGAAGTCTGTCCACTTATTTCTCTTGTTGTTACCATTGTTCTGGTTAAAACACAAATTATCAGCTAGTTTTGAATGGATTCAACTAAGAATTTATTTCGTTTTCACTGTGAATACCATGAAATTATACATAGTACATATCCTAGCATACACAAACTCGCTATTCGTTTCTCGATTTTATTTAATAAGATGCAGTACAAGCTTAACAAAGAAAGTTTACAATGAACAGCTGAACAGTACTTGTGAACTTTATATTGAAGTCGATGGATCCATTTAATTGTGCTTATTATTTCCACTTATGTAGTCTTCTTAACAATTTGGTGAATTTAATTTGTTTCTACATTTACAAACTTCGATTGATGTAAACAAGCCACATGACAAATTAAGCTGATGAATATTGGACAACAACTAGTTATATAACATTTATACAAACAAATGTTGCCTCCAGGATATTTTTACAACTATGGGAAAAAGATAAAGGTACATGATTGGATCTATCATACATGTTATGCACAGCATAGAAGTTAGCTTATTTATTTGCTGACAAAGAAACTTGATCAACAGTTAAAATAGAATACAAAGACACAACAGAGAGCATTAATTCAAAATCTTGGATTCAATTTCCTCAAGAGTCAAGCCTTTTGTCTCAGGAACGTAGTATATGACAAAGAGAAGCGAGAGCAATGCAATTGCGCCAAAGAGAAGAAAAATATTTTCTGGTCCCAGCAGCTCCTGTGTAGGAAGAAATTGAAATATTTAGATTGTTCCTTTGCATGTGTTTTGAAATTGAAAAAAGATATTAACTTTTGCCAAAAGGAAATGCAAGCCATATGCTTAATTATAACCATAGTGATACCAACACAACAAGATTAGATAATTTTTAGCCATTCTCATGCAACAAATTATCAGCGAATTATCACAGGGCCAATCAAATGAATCAGAAGCTGAATAAGAGCAGTCAATTTATCAATTCAGTAATCAATTTCAGTTTCTGACTGATATTAGTAATTTTCTTTACTACGATTAAGTAGTTCATGGGATGAAATTTAAAAAAAAGGAAATCCTCATTAAAGCTGCAACAGAATAATTTCCTTTTATAAGTCCAACAAACAATAACAAAGTCTTATCCCACTAGGTGGGGTCGGCAAGAAGTGTTGGTCCATAATGCATACTGAAGAAAACAACACAGCAATATAAACACCTACATGGCAACTCAAACTAGTCACCAGTGTCTCCATTTTCATGACTAAAAGCTGCATAAAGTATGTATATAATAGTCAATGAAGATCTGAACCATGCACTTAATATTAATATCAATTTGAGAAGAAAAGAAGTTTCTAGATCACTTTCAATGAAGATATCAAAGAAGTTGCAAGTTCAGAGAACATAGGTGTTAAATTTGATGTGCTACCAACAATCCTAAAAGCTTAAGCCTATAGGAAGAGCAACATCTTTATATTTATAATCTTAAGGACAACTGAGGGAGGAAATTAATTTTTAATACGAGCAACGACGAGGTTCGAACTCAGGACCTCTGGCTCTGATACCATGTTAAATTTGATGTGCTACCAACAATCCTAAAAGCTTAAGCCTATAGGAAGAGCAACGATCTTTATATTTATATTCTTAACATAAAAGAATTTAATTGCAAGTACAAAGATCATAAGAGAGTAAGCAGTAACCCTCCGAGAAGAATCATGTCATAATCTGCCAGTGCCATGTTTCAACAGTGTTTATTGTCATCAAGAAAACTAGGTGCATCTTCATGAATACCCAAAAGTAGCAGTATGTTCAACTGGTCACTATGATCAGAAGACACAGGCTTCTTTTATAATATAGATTTTGCATGGCTCAGAGAATCCTCTTAGATTTCTATTTTTGAATAAATAATTCAAAAAATGACATCATAAATAGTTAAATACCTTCAGAGGTGAAAATGCAAATGTGACTAACGCATTTGATCCAAAGTTAGTAAGAACTGCAAGACTAATGCCACGTCCTCTTGTTCGAATTGGAAATATCTCTGACACCATTAGCCAACTGATTGGACCAAAGGATACCTGTAATAAGAAACAATTTGTTGAGTTTATAATGTTGGCTGCTTGAAGAAATTATTCTCGATGTCATGGAAGTGATCTCCTAGTTCTGCTTGCATTCGTGACACTTCAAATAGAAGGTACAGATAAATTATGTATTAAGTTTCTTCTTTTTCTAGACATTTTGATCTTGCTCATAACTCAAGTAGGCATGAATAGTTAAAAATCCATCAAAATGGAGAGTTCATGGGGCCTTCTGTTTTAGTGGCATATATTTCAATTTTTTTTTAGAAGCATATATAATCAAAATGGCACCCTAAAAAAGGAGAAAGCCAGATATTTAGATCATCGTGGTATAGAAAGACTCCTAGACAATTCATGAAGTGAAGCCAGATATTCAGATCATCGTGATACAGAAAGACTCCTAGACAATTCATGAAGTGTTATTAGAATATAACTGGGTATTCTTGGTTCGTAATAGAAGTATATTGAGGTTGCAAATATTAATGGCTCTGCAGACATTGACTTTTACAGTGACTTCATAATGCATTCAAGATTATGTGACAATTTGAAACATCTAAAAAATATACTTTAGCTGGAACAGATATTCTTGATGGAGTTTTAATGCCTAGCGAATAGCATTCAATCAAGTCTCCTAAACAAGCACTCAAGCCCCCTTAATTAATTGGTATTCCGAAAACAAAGCATAGGTTGTTTATCTCCTCATTTTAGTCTTATTAACAGAACTCACTCTCAGGGTTTTCATCGCAAAGTCATCCCCGTGATTTTATTGCATCTTTTTTAGTTTTGTTTGTCTTACATTTAAAGGAAACAGTTTAATCTCTTTCTATCAGTGTGTCATGAACAATTGATCCTATGCTAACAATATTTGTATTCCTAAAAATCCTACAGTGAATATTTCCTTTCCCGTGAAGGAGATCAGAGTACTGGTAGTGAGTTAGTTATGGTAAAGATATCTGCCTGGTAGGAGCCAACATAGAGAAGCAAAGCCGCAACTGCAACTAGGGGAAGGCCTCCAAGAAATTTGTAGTAAGCCGTAAGTAAGGACAAAGATAACACCTGCACCATCAGAGAAAGTTAAACTAAGAAAGTAGATTGCTTTATGTGAATTCAAAAAAGATTCTCTAAAAGATATCATTCAAAAATCTCAAGCAAGATTCGCAAGGGAGAACCGGAGTCGGTAAAAGGAACATACAATTCCACCAACACCTCCGATCAATAAGGGTCGCCTTCCAAGGCTGTCAACCTTTAAAACAGCTATCCCAGTCATCAGTAACTGCAAGGATATTGGCATGGTACACGCATATTAACAATCATGAAAGATATCACTTGTGCTTGTGTACATAAGAGCAGTACCATGTTACAATAAAAAAAAGAATTTTCGTCATCAGCACCAATACAACAACATAAAGACATTCTGTCAGGAAGATGCCAACAAAATCATATGAAACCCTAGAAAATCCTTACGTTTTAAGCACATTTTAAGCTCATTCAGTTACTCCACAAATGACCATTCACAATATCACCAGACAAATATGCTGAGTAATAGCATTACTCGCCACCCAAGTTGACGCCTACACAACTAATGTAATTAGCGGCAACTTTAATCTACTCTATCCATGCAAGTTAGAAATATGACGCGAAGCGGGAACAACATAGACAGTTTTTTTTTTGCAGTTTTTGGCAATTTACACATTGAAAGGAAGTGCTCTAAATAAACTCACAACATAGGGGCTGATACCAAGACAGTCTTAGTAGTTCTCTAGGGTAGAAATAAGGTATAGAAGATCTCCTCAGCTTCTGTATTTTTTGTTCTCACAAGAGGCTTCTGTATTTTCTGCTAATTCTGATCCTCTGAAGAAAAACCAATTTTATTTTGTTTATGATCATTAAAGTTCATTAGCTAAACTACTATATCGAAATCTCTCAAATCTGCTGAAATGAAATGGTTCCTGCAATTGCAGAATGGTTTAACACCAAAATCATCTATATTCTCCAATTAGAATTAGAAACCTCATGTTTCGACCACAACAAATGAAATAGGAAGCATCCATATCACACCACTAAGTATTTTTTATGAAGTAAAAAGATTTTGTTTTTGGGTTTTTTTAGGGGGGACAAGCAAATAAATTACACATTTGACATTTCAAAAGGCATCATGCCTCCAGCTTCTGTAGCTACAGAATTTTCAGAGATCACAAGATCCAAGTAAATGAAAAACAAGAACAAGCAGGTGAAGGTTGCTTTTGGGTTCAATTTTACAAAGGAGAATTTAATGCACTTAGGGGTCAATGGACTTGTAAACCACTCCTATTTTAATTTTCAACATCCAGATAACTCAGCTTGTAAAACCAACATTTGAATCACCCTATGGCTAAGTCAGTTTGTGTAAAGCCAAACATCAGACTCTTCGACTTTCCGAAACTCTGTTATTTGATTCTATAGAGAAAGATTAGAGATGTGACAAACAGGTCACACGTGGATAGTTAACAAACTCAACGATAGTCAATTAGGTCTATCTTCAAACATTTTATCCTAGCATAAGAAGAGTCCTGACTGGAGCATGATTAGAACTCAAATCCTCATTTTAACACTAATTAATCTCGTCAAAAAGAAATAACACTAATTAAGATATCATTTTTATCATGTTTTCCCTTCAGCGGCACAGCCCCAACTCAATTTCTCCTATTGTTCCCAGAAATCAAACTCAATACAGGCTGGCAACTTGATGACACTCCTTGGTACCATATATGATATGAACTCCCCCATCAACAACAAGTGATTGAAGCCCATTAACCAAGTTGGTGGCACCCCTAGAATCAACATGCTGAAAACTTTCACACCTGTTGTCAGATTATTGCTCCTGAGATTTCAAATTTGGACATTTGTTTCCCCAACTAATTCATCATAGGAAATAATAGAAGATTATAAGGAATTAAGTCAACATAACTCAGATGAATTCATCACTTACCTTAAAGAGGCCAATCACAACGGAAACTCTAGCAGCGTCTGAGGCAGCTGAAAATCCTGCACTCTACAGTAAAAAACCACCAATGAAGGTCAAGCATAATAAAATTAAGGAATCATTTTGAAAGAAGTCAATATTCAGATACCTGAAGAATAGAAGTGGCATAGTATAACACACTTGGCTGTCCTGTTATCTGTCCAAGTAGAAATAAAATTTAACTGTACGAACATTTTGTAATCATTGGCAAAGCTTAAACATAATGCAGTAGACGATTGAACATTTTATATTTTCTTCAATAAAACAATAGCAGTTTGTCATTGCCTTTTTATCAATAGTTAATCTTAAATTTCTTCTGCAACCATGTAAGTAAAATTTAACAGCAACAGTCACAAGGGATCCAATTAATGAAGATACTAAGTCATCATATACCTGCTGAAAAAGGACCAATCCTCCTCCGATGATAAAGGCCTTCAAACTTGCTCCTTCAAATACTTCCCAGATGCTCCCTTCAGGTTCTTGTTCAGCATAGGAGGCCTTCAAGGAAATCAGAGTTTCATCTATTTGTTTCTCTGATATCTCATCACCAGCAGGACGACCACGGAGTTTTCCCAGGGCATAGACAGCCTTCTCCTTGAATTCTTCAAGAGATCCTTTGCCCTGAACTGCCCTAAGGAGTAACCATCTTGGTGATGGAGGAAGAGACCACATGCCAAAAGCCATCAGAAGTGCAATTGGTCCACTTAAACCATACATGTACCGCCAACCTCCAACAGCACTAATTGCAACACTCCCCACAAGGTAGCCGAGCTACATCAATACCCAGTGATGGTATCTCAATACTACTAAATCTGATAGTAAAATTTTATAGAAGGCATTAATGGGCAGGAAGACTACCAATATTCCAAGAACAATGAAAAGCTCCTTGAGAGATATCAGTGTTCCACGTACTTGTGATGGGGAAGTCTCTGCAATGTAAAGCGGAGCGCCATGCATGGCCTATACATGCTAAAGATACTCAGTCATTCAGATAATACGAATTATAACAAAACAAAGTAACATGTTAAAAAACTAGTTAGATGAGAAATTGATCACAAAAAAAAAAATGGGAAAGCATGTCCTTTGTGATACCAAACTATAGAAAACATGGAAAATGAAAGAAAAAGTGATCGAATTCATGACAACTTTCAGAAAAATGAGCTAAGTTAAAGAGCAAAAGCTGACAAGGCAAGATCAGATGAATCTATCATTTGATACTCACCATACCAATACCAATCCCATAGATCAGCCGGCCAACAATAAGAATGGCAAGACTAGGAGCATATCCTGTGATCAACCCTCCAACAAGATACAGGGCAGCAGCTGCAATCAATTCCTTTCTTCTTCCTGCACCAAATTTCCAACTGAGTCGTCCCCACCACATCAGAGCTTAATGCACAAAAGAACAATTAGGCAATGAGTGAATTTCGTAATGTACCAATATAATCGGCAATCGGGTATGCGGCGAGTGAGCCAGCAAGAGCTCCATATAGTGAGCCACTGACCTGAACAACTCATGAGGAAAGAAACGTCATGACTTAAGACACACAATTCCTTCTCCTTATCCACCTATACAAAGGAACTATGAAGAAGAGGAGGCGCTCGTAAGGAATTACCACAAGCCCCAGCTCCACGGAAGAGAGGTTGAACCAGGTAGTGCCACTGAGGTCGGCAGACTGAGCAAAGAACACAATCCCAAAAAAAATCAAGAAGCAATATTGCATTTTTTTCTCAATCAGGTCACCTTTTTCCCTTGAGAATTTGGGAATAAGAGGTAGTCAGATGACAGCTACGGCTCACCTGCAGAGAGATGGAAGCTCCCGAGGTGGCGCCGATGTCATATCCGAAGAGAAGGCCTCCCAACGCCGGAAACAAAAACCTAAGGGGCCAACGCATCAGCTTGATCACAAACAACAACGACAACATGTCCAAAGAAGTAAGAGCTACAATTAACAGAATGCTCACGGGATAACGACGGAAGACCAGGAGAAGGGATCGTCTTCCTTCGGAGAGGCGTCGGGATCGGACTCCACCTCCTCGTCGGACGGGGACAGTGAGTAGCCGCCGCTTTCTTGAGCTCGCAGAGGCCGGAGCTAAAGGTTCACAAAGATAACATGAAGAAAAGGAACAAAGACGAGGGCTTGAGGCATTATTCAAGAAACACGCGCATACCCGGCGACTGCGCGGCGGTGGCGCCATGGAGGAGGAGGAGAGCAGAGGGAACTCCGACGGGCTTTTTTTCCTCGCTGACGACGACGACGACATCGGGCGCCGGTGGCGGTGATGGTGGACTTTGATGGCCGTCACCGTCGTGGAGGTCTCCGGTCGAGGTGCCAAGGCCGGCGAGACCGCCGCTGATACCGGCGAGGTGACCCGGGCGGTTTGGGAAGTGGCGAAAACGGACGCCATTTTGGGTGGATTCTTTTGCCGGGCGGGCGCCCGGAAAACTAAAAATATTAAAAAATAAGTTATCGGAAGAAAAAATAAATGCAAAATAGATTTATATCTACATTAAAAAGAAACTTGAAGCTTATCAAAAGGGAGAGAGAGATATGAACCAACACAAAATATAATATATAAATGTATATATACATATAATATATATATTATTGGTTTTGGTTAATAGTTTGTGGATCAAGTATTTTATCATTACAATAAATATTTAATTGGTTTTAGCCCCCCAAAAAAATATTCAATTGGTTAGGTAGGAGTCTCCTATCAAGAGAGAGTAATGACATGAAGTGAAGTGAAGTGGTAAAGAACTATTGAGTATGACAAAAAGAGTTCAGATTATATTTTTTAAAATATATAATATAATAAATAAGTTAATTTTGTTAGGAGGCAAATGATAATATTAAACTTTAGGAGTTAATTAGAGAAAGGTCAATATTAAATGGAAAATTGAAGGATCATTCGTTTAAAAGAAGACAAACTTTTGAAAGATAAAATTACTTATGACACTTTTAGACAGTATAAAATTGAGAATAAGGGGTGTGGTGTAGAGTTCACCCTCTAGTTGATATATTTTGAATTTAATTTTTATTAGCATGAAACTTATACACCTCTTTGTCTTGTAGTACGCTTATAAAGAACTTTTGTAGCATGGGAAAAAAAGGAAGAAAAACTATATAAATAAATTAAAATATTCAACAGTAATATGTTTATCACCAAGTATCAACTTAAATTCATAGGTGTTACTTTTTTTACTTCATAGGTGTTATCTTTTTTTCCTACTTTCCCTCTTCCATGAACTTTCTTTATTATTTTCCTTATCCCTTTTTTCTTTCTTTAATTAGATATGTGAGTTTCCTTTTTTTTCTCAAATTTAACAACTTATTCAAAGAGGCGTCAACAGTTTGTTATAGTGGTGTGGGAGATGATGATTCTATGAGTTTGTCCGACATACTAACAAGTCTCTGTTTCTTAGGGACGGGTTCGGTGTGCGACATGATTTTAGTAGACAAATAAAGAGTGCGTGAACCAGGAATATCACAAAGAAACAGTGAAGAGGAATTGATTCTGCATAAGAAACAGATTTACAAGAAAATTAGGTTTAGTTATTATCTATAAAACTCTGTTGAACCCTAGAAATTTAAATCGAACCTCTACGACTAGCAAGTGAAGTTTTCGGTTTACCTTTTAGCTCAAAGCCTTGGTAGGGTGTGTTTTGGAGTCTTCCTTTTTGAAAATGGATAACTTAGCTCTTCTGTTCTTTTACCCCCATCTTTCATGTAATT
>LTAE01001637.1:0-52524 GCA_001647135.1 Pontederia paniculata | reverse complement strand
ACCATTTAACACATATATGATGGTAGATATTAACTACATAAATACACAATTAACATTTATAATCTCATATGAATTATATCATGGATATCACTCTCTCTCTCTCTCTCTCTCTCTCTCTCTTGGTGGATTAGAAGAGGAGGCTATACTTGAGGAGAAGGCCGAAGCACATAGATCGAGAAGAAAAGGTGATACTAAAATTAAGGTACGTAGTAAGGAGGATCAACGTCAGGGTTCTTATATATGTGTGACATGAATTATAATGAATAAATAATATTATAATTTATTTTGGGATGGAGACCAAAACCTGGTAATCGAACATGGGTCGTGTCCTTACGGGGATGAGTCGTGCACACAAACCCCAGAAAATGGGTCATGCTTTGTGGGGGCGCGGGTTGTGTTCTGAAGGAATAATAAGTTTATGATTTTCTTTATTATGTTCTATTTAAGTTGTGTGATTTCATGCTTTTGAAGATGATAGCATGAGTCATAATTTAGGAATGAGTTTGTGCCTAAAGTCTAATTAAAGATAAAATGAATCTTGCATGTGTTTGAAATTGCATGGATGGTACGCTGGCTCCCGACGATGGCATGATTTTATCTTGATGGCATAATTCATCCTGATTAGGCTCATTCGAGGATCAAGTTTATGAGATTTTATTTGGGTCATGGAGAGAGACACCCAAGACCTAGCTAGACTTGATGGCACCGAGACCAAAACCAATGATCTTCATGATGGAATATGCTCATTAAAAATTATATTGTATAACTAATGAAAGACAAAATGAGAAGATAAGAAAAAGTTGTCTAAAAAAAGTGTTAATGGGTCAGCATACTGAACTCACGAGATTATGTGCATGAAAGATGCAATTGATGCTCCTGTCACGATGGACCAATGAAAAGATGTTAAAGTAATAATGAAATTGAAGATATTATGTATTGTAAAGAAAAAAAAGGTAAGAAAGGTAAAATTAATTTCTATGGAACTAATAATATTATCTTAGTATATGATTTACCCCATTGATTATTTATTTCCTTTAAATATTGAGCTTCATTGCCCATAGGATATTGTTTCTCCTGCTTTTATTCCTGCCGGTGAATATGACCATTAGATGATGGATTAGGCGATGATAACGATCGCGATGTGATGACATGCACATGATAAAGTTCTAGATTGAGTTAAATATATTTTCATTAAGTTATGTCTTTTCTTTTATAAAATAATTTTAAAGGGTATTTTATTTGGATTAGTTATCCTAATTTTAAAATATTGGCTTTCACATTATGTGATTTGGTTAAAAGTAAAGTCAAAGATGTATATACTGGTAATGTCCCGCGAATGACATTCTGCAAGGTGACAAGGGTGGTCTTCTTAGGACATTACACATACTCATGACCACATCATAATGGGATTGTTTAGCATATATATAAATTTGGATTAAATGTTGAACTAGCAAGCAATTGTGTGAGTAAGATAAATCAGACAAAGTTTTTTAGTTTTCTAAAAATTTAACTACTAAGAAGATAGCTCTTTTCTTTCTATTATTTTTTCTTTTGATAATTTTTTACATATATTTTGATCATAGTCAAAGGTACTGAGACTAAGAATCCATTCTAGTGATCAGAAATGTGCATTGAACCACTCAGCTCCAAATATGATAATAACTCTAGTGTGTAGTTTCAATGTGTCAAAATAATCATGATTTATTGGATTTCATAATCTTAGTTCTTAAATATAGGTTTTTTTTCAGATCTTTCTAACACTCTTGACACTATGAGTATAATCACATTTGCTTTAGGTATAATCAACTCCTAATAATGTCTCAAGAAACTTTAAATTCCACTATCTTAAAGCTTGTTTCAATCAGTGCAAAGTTTTCGCAAGTTTCAAACTTTTCTAAAGTTCTCCACATAAAAGTCTACGCGTTTAGAATCTCCATGTACAACTATTCAGAAAGACATTATAAATGTCTAGATGACAAACTAGTCAATTATTTTGTGTAGTAGAAAGAAAGTCTACTTTCACGATTAAAGAGAAAATGTTGTTGTAGTCTATAACACAATTTAGTTATTAGCCTTACCTTATAACATTCAACTAGTATGATACCTAGATGACTCGTGAAGAGTAACACTTTATATTTTCTCAAATTATCTTTGTTTTCATATATTATAGAATTTGAACATCAAATAAGATAAAGAGCAAAGAAAATGCAACTAAATTCTACTTTGGGATCAATTACGATGAAATTGTTCCATTGGGATAATTTCAATATTATGTAAAAAACAAAAATTCTATAACTTTGTACATTATTTTATAATAATATTTCATGAGAGATTTTCTTGCCCATCATCTAAGGTTGAAAGTAAACAAAATAAGAGTTTTGATTTGGATATTTTGTAAATACACATGACCATCTCTTACATATAAATGAATCCTAGGTTATGTTTAGAATAGTCTTAGGATATTATGCAAATATATTTTTAATGATAATATTTTGAACAATATTTATGTAAGACTATAGAAATCTTTTGGAGTGTAATGCAATTGTCTAATCATTGTAATTACCAAAATTCATATTTCAATTATTATATATATTTCTCATATAATGTTATTTTGAATTTATTATTATTTCAATGTAACCTTAAAATAAATTTTATAATTATGTTTTCAACCGACATGAATGGTTTGAAGCATTATAACATTGGTACAAAATGATCATAAGATTAAACTTTAACCATAAAAAATATTATTTAGGTTATTCATGAACATCTCTCTCTCTCTCTCTCTCTCTCTCTCTCCTCTCTCTCTCTCTCTCTCTCTCTCTCTCTGCAGCACAATGTGTAACACACAAATTATCGTATTATATTTTATTTGATGACTTTGATATCATTTTTTTTATTAATTCTAATAGAGTTTTCTATACACGAGAGTCAATCTCAATTTTTTATTTACTATACCATATTTTTATTTTTACTCGTATCTCAACCAATGAATCAAGTAATAATAAAATAAAAAACTCAACTTTTAAATGGTTGGATGAAATCCAACGGTTAATATATCAAGTTGATTATTTTAAAAATAAAAAAAGATTTATATATTATTTAAATATTAATTTGATGTGCTACACATAAATGCACAATATACTCCTCTTTTCCATATATATATATATATATATAACGACAAGTGGAAATAAAATAATACATGAAGCCACATAATGTAATAAAATATAATAAATATTTTTTTAACAAAGATTATTGATCTAGAATAATAAAATATAGCTATTATCTTGATAGATAAAGAAGATAATCATAATACTTTAGAGAGTACTTAATGAGAAGTATATTTCTATTTTATTATTTTAAATATATTCTAGATCTACGCTTATAAATGGATGAGGAATGAAGTGTTCTTTTTTATATAAGAAAAATCATCTTAACAAATGATATGGAAGAATTATAATATTTTTTTTAATTTGAAAACCTTTTAATTTTCATTGAACGAACCTAATTGATTAAGATAATAGAGCCTTATAAGAGTATAACTTTTTTATTGATTAATATAATTATTTAAAAATTTAATAGTTGTCTATATAGAGTACTAGTTTTTGGATTCAATGTAGGTGCTCCCTAATTAAGTAGAGAGCACCATATTACGTACATCTTCAACCGTAGAATATTAAATTTACGATGAAGATTAGATTTTCTTTTCTATAGGGAGCATCTTTATTTTTTCCTTTTTGAAACAGTAAATAACATCACCTCGCTAAATTATAACTGTAATAACATCACATAATAAGTGTTCTAAATAGATACTAGAATTTGATAATTTTTTTTAAGTAGCAGTTATAGTTACAAGTAAATTTTCATATTCATATACCA
The DNA here is from genome assembly GCA_001647135.1 of Pontederia paniculata. Lineage (NCBI taxonomy): Eukaryota > Viridiplantae > Streptophyta > Magnoliopsida > Commelinales > Pontederiaceae > Pontederia > Pontederia paniculata. The sequence goes on along the minus strand of LTAE01001637.1, from coordinate 48,648 downwards.
ACAAATATCATTTTCAACAAATAATTAGGTACGTTTTCCTATTATTTCATTTATAATGCAATTTTTAATCCATCTCATTCTGTAAGGAATATTTTTCTTTATTTCATGATAATATAGTATTATAAATTATTTGTTAATTAAAAAACTGCTATCGTTTATGTACCTTAGAATTTATTGATTAATTTTACTATTATATTTAGTAAAAATATATTTGTTAAACCACTAAAATTAACAAGTAATGACATTTAATCTTTTGGCTTCAACATAAGATTCTGCTCAAGAAAGAAATAGGGCACTAGAACAAATAAAAGGGAGAGTAGGAGATTCGGCCATGGCAGTCTCTTAAATGGTGACCGTTGTGGTCACTTTGAATGAGCAGAACATGCTCATTGAGGTTGGAGCCTGAAGACAAATCCTTTGCTGTCATGTCTGAGCAAAAGAAAAAAAAAGAAGTTGTTGCAACGTCCACTTTTTTTTGTTCATCTTCTTCCCAGCAAGAGAACCAGAATCCAAAAGGTCACCCGCCAGTTAATGACATCACCGCCACCATTTCATGAACTTAAACTCCGGTGGATCCGAATCCTCCGACGCCCCTCGCCGTATCGTCCAGATCGGCGACCTCGACGGCCTCCGGCGTAATTATCCTCTCCAATATCAGTTGCGCGATTCGGTCGCCGGCCTTCACCTCGAAGTCCGCGTCCGAGTGGTTGAACAGCACGACGCCGACCGGTCCCCGGTAGTCGGCGTCAATCACGCCCGCTCCCACGTCGATCGAGTGCTTCCACGCCAGCCCCGATCTTGGCGCTGCATCGTCACAAGGACAAAGGGGAAGTAGAAATTAAAGGCTCTTCTGTAGTGAGAGCTTCTCGTTGGCATTTTATCGTGCACTTAGTGAAGACAGTTACCGATTCGACCGTAGGTGCACTCGGGAATGGCGATACTGAGACCAGTCGGGACGAGCGCCTTCCCTCGAGCCGGCACCGTCGCGGCTGCAGCGCTGAGACGAAGAAGCACCATGGTGGAATCGTATGATTAGAAACAAAAATAAACGAAGCAGGGGGTGCTCTGTCGGGCGAGTACCTCGAAAGATCGTAACCGGCGGAGAGAGCGGAAGCTCTCGATGGCAAGACGGCGTTAGGGGAAAGCTTCTTGACGCGCAGGAGAGGGAGATGATGGTGCACCTCGGAGCGGAGGGCATCGCCACCGTTCTCGGAGAGCTTTGGCACCTTCGCAACGGGCTCATGAACGCCAGGACTGCCGCCGCCGTTGGCTATGTCGCCGCAGGAAGCCATACGGAGTCGACGGAGGAGGATGAGACGAAAGCGGGGAGGGGTTTGGAAAGCGGAGAAAAGAGGACGGCGGGACGGTAGAAACGTGCACGCGACCCCGACCGAGGGTTTATGGTGGCGAGGGAAGGCGGGAAGAGTTCCCGCCAACGGCTTCGCGGTTTCGCGTCAGGTTTCCCTTATTGGCATCGTGTTTCAAGGGAAGAAATGGGAGCGGACACCGAGTGCTTCCCGTTTTGGCAACCTAAAATTACTCCTAAAAAACCGATAATTAAAATAATCTAATTTAGTATCAACGTTATTTCCTGATTTTCCTGATACATATCACATAATGAAATAAATAACCATTTTTATTTGTCTGTGTTGGAAAATATATATGTATAATGTATACACATAGAATGATAATTTTTTTACATTCATAAATAAAGAAATCCGCAAAGAACTTTTATCATATGCAAAAAAATATATCAAAGTAAATCCAAGTTCTCCACTAATTTTTCTTTTTTTATCTTTTATAATTTTGAATACAATCGCATAATAAAAACTCTTTTTAAAAGAAATTAGTACGCATTTATTTAATAGGCGTAGTCGTGTGTGTTTTATATGAATTTATTTTTTTTTACGTTGAATTTTGACCAATGAAAAATGATTTTTTATTAATCAAATTTTAGATAAGAGTTTACAACGGAACGAGCATAATGTTTAAATAGGAAAAAGTTGTTCCTATTTATATTTTGGCAGTTGGTCAGGACCTATACATTGTTGAAAGCTGAGAACATTTAACTTAGGTAATCAATATTCATTTACTAAATTTTATTCTTATCGTTCTTCTTTCAATATAAAGAAATGATAAATCCAAATATATTATCGACATTTTTATTTAAAATTCTCATAGCTCATCAAATTATTGTTAATTTTAAATTCTATAGTAATCTAAATTATTATCTAATAAAAGTAACACTTATAAATGTCCTTTCATTTTGTCGTATTTTTACACAATTATTTATTTAATAAAAAATTAAAATGTTCATATTTTATAAAAATAATATTGTTCATCTTAAGATTATGTAACCTATAATATAACCTCCTTATATTTGTCCATACTCAATTTTCTACTTTTCATTTTGTTTATATATAATAAAATATTATTATCAAAATTTTTTAGATCATTTTTATATCTTTTTAATAATTTATATTATTAGTACTTATCAAACATGATATTATCAATAATTTATAACATAGTAATTTATTATGTTATAATCTAAAATATCAGTTAATAAAAAATGGAAATGCACAAGCAACCCATAAAGTTCCAGTCACCAAACTACCAAAGTATCATGGGGATTTCATTCCAGTCACCAAACTACCAAAAGTATATTAAAAGATGCAAAATTTTCCTTCCTAACCGATACGAATATTTCAAATAAATGAAAAAAAAAGGAAAACTAAATGGTACAAGTAGCACTCACAACTAAAACGATGTACAACCTTGATGAATGTTTACTGGTTCGGTATGCCCAAATGCTTTAAGCTTCATCTCTTCCAGGTTTTCCATTTGAATTCAATCAAAGATAAGAGGACAACAACTTGTCATACAAGTTCGATCAAGGAATGAGAACGGCCATAACTATCACGCTTACAACAATGTAGTTCATATGACCTTCCTGTGTCCTCCAAAGGCCCAAATCTACAACAATGACAATTTACTCATTAGAAACTTGAACCAACATCTGTATTAGTCACGACTCAACATGCTATAATGGGGGAAAAATGAAGGTACGCCAAAATGATTTGCCACACAATTGTGCTGCTTTATGGGAAATATCCAATGTGCATAAGATATTTGGTAAAACAGGGAAAACCATTTTCTAGAAATTTGAACCTCTTGCTGTTATCATACCTTCAGGTTCTTGTCCCAGCTTCCTGTGCATAAAGCACTGCCATCAGCCGACAAACCTAGGCAGCTTATGCGGCCTTCGTGAGAATTCTGGAGCGTCCCCAAGTTCAGAACTGCCTGAAGAAATGAGAAAAGCTATTATTATTTTAGTACCATAAAATCAAATGATACAGAAAGAGAAGCATGAAGATGTGAGCTAACACTTTGTGCACATGATTCACTCTTCATTTAGATTGTCGTAAAAAAGCAAGACTTCAAAGAAATTCTTGTGTTAGCACAGGAAATCAATATGTTTATGCTGCAGTGTATGGGAGAAATACAAAAAGGCATTATATGTTCCTTCCACAGTGAAGGATATGCAAGGAAACAAACAGGAAGGACAACAACAGTCTATCTTCTTGCATAATGAAAATATGAAAAAAAGAAAAATAGAAAGAACCACATAATTACAAGGTAGACCTGCACTAAATTCATTCCTCAGATCTGACAGCTGTATTTTAGGAAGTGATATCACACTGAATTTCTTCTCATGCATGTGTAATATTTACTTGAAGAGTTGGCAATGGTCTAAGTGAAACAGATAAAGACAGGGAACTCTTTTTTTAAGGGGGTTGGGTGTACTCCGTTTATGGTAGGATTGTCAGCAGAGGATTTACAAGTGTATACAGAAACATCACAGTCTAGCATAACCATAAAAAGTGCAACTGACGTGTATTACCTGAACACTATGAACTTTGAACAACATAAAGAAAGTATTGATTAGCATGGGCAACACGCTTGCATACCAAAGACGAAACTTTGAGCAACATGGAGGAATTACTTGATCAACATTATTAACAAATTTGCATAATATCACTACCACATTGGCATTTATAAACAGGCAGAAAGCGCTGTTTTTATCTGTGAGTAGGCAGATTGTGTTGAATACAATAAAGTGTGCTATCCAATAAAACAACCCATTTTAGGTCTCGTCTAATGTGGCGAGATAGTCTCCTTGGTATGAAAAGAAACAGGTAGACCGGCCACTGTGATGGTAAACAAAAATCACATAGTGAATCTGTATCTCACTAATCACCAACTATAAGCGATCTCCAGGAAAAATAATAGCATCACGGAAGATCATAGGAACAAAGCATTCGGCATATTCAGCCTTCTGTATTTTGAATTTTATATTGCAAAACCATGTGCTAACATCAGATTTATACTTCAATAGATACAAAGCTTTAAATAAACTGATATATTCATTTAATATTTTCACAGTGTCCATACACCATTCTCAATCAGATGGAAGAAAAGCATACCTCAGCCACTAGTGTATCCCACACATAACAATCACCATTTGAGTATCCAGCAAACATAAGCCTTCCCGAAACGGAGAAGGCAATGGATGTGACAATAGGGACATCATTGTCATTGCCGTCACGTTGTGGAGTGTATACCTGAAGTTGGTGACCGGTTCTCATGTCATATAACCGACATGTACCATCATCAGACCCGGTTCCAAATCTCTGTCCATCAGGGAAGAACTTAACAGCATTAACATCTCCCAGATGACCATGGTAGGTTCGAACTGCTCGACTAGCAATTCGAGTATCCCATAATCGGGCAGTTGCATCACAGGAGCCAGAGACGAACATGTTTGAATTTGTGCTGTTTATTGAGACACTGGAAAAAGAAGAAAAGGAGTTTATTTTAGAAGAATAAACAGTTAACATATGAAAAGGAAGCGTGCATGAAGTAGACTAAAAAAACTTCTTTATCTCATCTTACAAGCAACTTTTAATTATGAATGGTTTATATGATACACACAGATATGTGCATGGATGTGGATTCATCAGGCGCTGAGACTTTCTGAAGTTCACTTCGAGCACTTGGTACACATGGCGACCAGGGATGGAGGTTCACCAAATTTGTTTGGCAGAGAGGGGGTCTTAGAACTAAATTACTTTCCTTGATATGCACATAAATCTTTACATATGTATTTATACAAGCACATGAAGAAATAGTCAGCTAGGAACATAGATAGTGGAGAAGCTGAGCAGAGTAGTCATGATACGTGGAGTCCGACTCGGAGGCAGTTACTCTAATATGCCCCTCAAACGTAACATAGTTGTAGACGAAGTTCAGCTTGTTGCAGAAAGGTCGGCAAACAGATAGCAGCCAGTAGTTTTAATGTCGTTGCACCAGGTCATTGATGGGAAGCAGGACTGCAGCACCATGGCTTTGCTAGAGCTTGGCATTCAGGTTGTCATCGAGGTCCTAACAACGTCTGGGTGTACATCCATGCAAATGCCTGTCTGATCTTGTCCTTTGTATTGGACGAATGGTGAACTAAGAGTCTCATAGTGACATGGCAAACATGGTCCTTGGTTGTTGTCTTGGTCGTCCTAAACACAATTGATAAAATTGCACATATTTATTGGAGGGTGAAGAGATTTGACATCTTTGGAAAGCAATTAGGAATTGATGTTTAGACTCCTCATTAAGCATCAGAAAGAGAGGAGAAAGAAGATTAGGATGATGGCTTAACCCAAAGAATAGGAGCTTGTCTGCCTGATGGCTCAACTCAATAAGAGGAGCTTTGATGTCTTAACTCAAGATAAGGGGCTTGATGTCTTAATTCAAGATGAGGAGCTTGTAACTCCAAGAAAGATGAGTAAGAAATGATATTAGAAAGTGAGGAGTAACTGGATCTCAACTCACAAGCTAGGCAGGGGGTGAGGAGTAATTAGAGCACAATTCATGTAAGTAGAGGAGTTTTAAAATTTGAAGGAGGAGATTTTAGAGCTCAACTCACTATGGCACAACGCATTATTTTGTACCTGAGCAAATCAGGGAGCCTTGCTGAGTAGGGACAAAGGAATGGCTCTCGAGAATGTGTTGGCCATGTAGAAAGAAATATGCTTCAAGCATTTCTGTTTTGTTCTAAATAAAAGAGCATGATAGCTCTTACACAAGGGCAATTCAATCATGAATTGAAAGTTAACATGGGGTTCTAGGATGTTGTTGTGGAAGCCATAAATAATTTAGAAGAGAGTGACAGAAACAAATAATACATCTGATGAGTGTGATATGGTAGTGGATAAGTGGTGCATGCCATGGTAACCATGTCACTAAAGAAATATGTGACATGCTAAAAAGATTCTTTTTTTATGAAGAACATGTGACCTTTGGAAATAAGTAGACAAGACTTAAAGGAAGGAGAGGTCACTCGTAGGCATATAGAAACTTAAATTTTGGACACATACAAAGAGGATACTTCCTTGGAGGAGAAGGTTCCATAGAGATGAAGGTAGCACTATCATGAAGAAGGTTGCAGCCATGGAAAGGGGAGTAACAACAAGGAGGAGCTGCTTGGATCTCCAGCATTTGGATGTACTGTATGAGGATGAAGAACAGCTGCATCACGAGCATCAGGCTTCTGCATGTTCTCGTTTTATTTGTGGGAGAAAAAAAATGATAAGAATCAGATTGTCGTGGGACTAAGAAGCTATGGTACCATTTTATAACTAAATACTTTCCTTGATATACACATAAATCTTTGCATATGTATTTATACAAGTAGATGAAGAAATGGTCAGCTAGGAACGTAGATAGTGGAGAAGCTGAGCAGAGCAATTATGAATATTGTTTTTGTGTGTATCCACACCCTCTTTGAGCTTTTTGTTTTACCTCTCATGTTCACTTTTAAATTTTACAGATTTCTGTTTCTTTAATACAAGTTGGATAGCTATCTACTCTTAGTAGTCATCCTTCGCCCTTAAAAAATGATACAAACAGATACAAAAATATGGTAGAACATAAGATTACTCGAACATTAGTTATATAACATTGAATCTTCATCGACATTAACATTTTCTCAGATAACAAGAGATATTTACATTAGATATTTCATGTTACTCAAAAATGCTCGGAACCAATCAATCTAATAGATAAGCCTTGACCAAGATAAATATGACATATGACATGAAAAAAAAAATAATATAAAAGACGAAATCTTCATAAATTTGTCAAAAGATGAGAAGTTTAATACTTAAAGGGCATCTAACATGAAATTATCTTAGATGGTAAGCATAAGAAATTTCACAACTTTAGAGTCCATAATGTCAAGTGTAGTCTGAGAAGTGCAATTACCTCACCACATCAGCTGTGTGCCCTGATGGAAATTCACCACCAAAAACAGAATTTCTTTGACCAGTAGTAACATCCCAAAGGACACATGTCTGATCGCCTGAGCTTGTAATCAGACGTGTTTCCTGATCTGGAACATATTGACAACAAGAAACATAGCCCTTATGCCCTGTCAGTATCCTTGAGACTGGTATATTCCCATCTCTATCAACTTGAGAATTCAAGTTGAAAATGGAGCATGCACTGTCAAGGCCACCGCATGCAACAGACTGGCCATTTGGGGCAAAGGCACAAGTCATTACCCATGCACATTGGAGCTTTATAGCATGGGTTTTCTGACTTGTTAAGGCATTCCAAACAATTAGCCGCCCATCCTGAGATGCACTGACTATTCTATTCCGTTCAGAGGTCCAATCCAGTGAATAGACCTGAAAGTTTTCTTAGAAAGTATCAATTCAAATTCTGAGATGCTCATGACATAATGATGTAAAACTAGAAGTGATGCAAACTAAAATAGGTTGTTTTACATTTGGAAAAACAAAAAAGTTATTTCTTCTCTGCTTCAACAGATATAGAGCTATGCAGGGGTAAGATCCTCCCAGTTCTTAAGTCCCAAGTTGAGTTCCTATCTTCATGATAGTAGCACGTAGAAGTATCATAAGTACAAAGCAACCTTGTCATGATACCATTCATTTTACTTCTTTATATAAAGTGACTATTCTTTAGAACAAAACAATATTACTAGGTTTCAAAAATGTTATAATTTTTAAATGACTAACGTGAATGAGTTTTTTCATGATTTCTTACTATTTTACAGAGATTTGTATCGTGTGTATCGTTGAAGTCCTTACATTCCTAGAATTTCAACTTCAACACTAGTAACAAGTAAGATAGTTTCAGTAAGCAGATGCAGTGCCTGTCTTTTATACAACTAGAAATTTAAAAATCATGGATCATTGATTGACCTACTGGATCAGCTTATGCCTCAAAACAAGAAAAAAATGACTACTGAAGTAGCCCAAGTGAGGTCCATTATATGGTCTGTTGCATAAGAGCATCTTTTTTTGAGAGGGCTGTTGCCTAAGAGTATCAACTTTTTTTTTTAAAAGGACTAAGAGTATCAACTGCTTTTACCATTTTTAAGATATCAAACCTAACCACTAATTCTCATTTACTGGTATTGACTTTAAGTCATACAAGATTTTACAAGGTAGTATCCAACCTTAGAAAATGAACCAAAGAGAAAGGAATTGATGGATCGCAGTCAGAAAGCGACACGAAAAAAACAGTGAATGATTTTATCCATTTTCACATAAAATATCTCATTTCATCTGCTTTGTCAACCTAGCTGAGTAAACCAAGTCAACGAAAAAATAATTACAAGCCCAAAAACCAGAAGGAAAGAGGGCCAAAATGATGCTATCATTTCTTGTTAGCTCGAACCGACAAGATAAGAAAGTGCATGCCGATTACTCAAAACCATGATCCTGTTTGATTTGGTTTTACTCGCTAAAAGAAAAATTAACAATTTTTTGGTTAGCATTTTACAGCCTCAAAGAAAACAGAAGTGAAAGTCATACTCCAATATTCTAGGTATGGCTAGCTGTTCGGGGACCCAAAGAAGTAATACTTTGTGTAGATTTTACAATGTCCGTCTCTGGTGCGGAGTAAGCCATCCCCAAAATTGAATTGTATGTTTCTTTGTTGATTTTTCATGCCCTTGGAGAGCCAATTTTCCTGTTTGCTGCCAGACACATCAGAAACAGTATTTAGCATGTTCTTGTGACATACCAAAATGCACATTTGTCTCCCATAAACTAAATCAGCTGCTTATTTATATCACAGTAGCTGCTGATATTTTGCTGCTTCTCATTTTATTCTGCTCCTCCTTTTTCTCTACTTTCTGCTATTGATCCTATAAAACCTCTCTGAACATTTGAAACAGACCCTTGGATTTCAAAACTTAGAAATATCTTCAAACAATTGATGCATCCTTTATCAACTTTGATACTTAGCACCGAGATCATCCAAGACAGATCAAACTAATTTGTTATTCTAGTGTGGCAAGGTGGACAAAATTTGCACTTCATTGACCTATGATTTATCCTTTGATAGGTTACTTTCTTCCTTTTTTCTCTGTTTTCATTCTCTTCTTACAATTTAATCTCCATTCATAAGGGGATGGAACAGTACATTTTGGTTTTGAAAAAGATAGTTGTAATTGTTCAACCTCCAAAGTTCCCAGTTAAATAATGGAATCCTATGGTAGGTGTCTGACAGTGGATTAAGGGCAGGATTCATCGAATCAACATTACGTACTTTGCTAGCCCTCAACGCACACACCAAATAACTCAAGGCAGGTAAATGGAAAAGGATTAGTTGCAAATCCAGCTCAATTTTTCGTTATTCTTTGATTCCACATGAACAATGTTTCTCGAGATCAAACGAAGAGAGAACAGAGAAGAAGAAAAAACTTCACAAAGTATTTCTTTGGGGGTTTCCACTTTTGTTCTATGAAGTATAAAGTTCTAATTTCATGCTTGGTTGATTAGTGATCACAACAACTGTGCACCTCGAACTTCCCTTACTTAGATGATGAGGCATTTAATGCCAGTTCACCAAAATGCGACTTCGAATTAGCTAAGCGCAAGAAAAAGCAGGATTCGCAAATCGTCACACCAAAAGTAACATCATACCTTGCCCGTATGGCCCTGCAACGTCCTGCAGCAAACTAGATCCGTAGAGCCGAACTTAATTGCAGTCCTTCCATGGCTCTTGGCGTACCCGGCCACTACCGAAACCCAACGCGAACAAAAAACTATAACTCAGAACACAAAAACAAACGAAAAAAAAAAACCGTAATCTCAAGAGAATTAAACACCCCAAAATAGCAATTAAAGTCTCACCATCCGTATCAAGGAGCTGAAGCCTCTTCTGCTTCAACCGCTCCCTCAAATCGTTCACCGCCGCCGTCGCCGCCACATGCTTCTGCTTCAGCTCTGCTACCGACATATCCGGAAACCTTAACGCTAAATTTAGAAGCTTATCCCTCAATACGTCAGATTTTTCCAGCCATCACCACCCTCGAGCTCCACCGTCTCGAGATCCATCCGTCATTCTCGGAGCTCGGAAACCGAATCGAAGCGAAAGAAAGCGACCAGCGGAGATGGATCGATCGCTAGGGTTTCGGAAACGAATCAGGAGGAGGAGGAGACAAGAGGCGAAGAGAAGACGACCGAGGGACGAAGGCAAATGGGAACAAAAAATGGGAGCGGTCGGAGGCGAAGTGGGGAAGTGGGAGACCTCGTGGTTGGGCGTGTTGACGTGGAGACGATGCTTTTTGAAAGAGCGGGACCCTCGAGACCTGAGGACACGTGGCAGAAGTGCAGTGCGGCCGACGGATGTTTGATGAGGAGTAGAGAGGAGGGAGCTGCGGAGCCGCCGGGACCCGGTTGGATTCGCCCGTTGGACTGGACTGGAGACTGATCCGGTATTTGACTACGCTACCGGTCTGGTCCGGTTCGATCGACGATTTTGACGACGGTTTAAACCGCTAATAATAGTTGGTGTCAGCAGTCAGGACGAATTCACGAGGCGGTCTGAAAAAGTGTTAGGTTGGAGGTGCAATTTATGCTTCGGTACAGGATTTTCGCCAAACGTTTGGGGTTTGATTTTTTTTTTTTGCAACTTTTGGCTTCGTTGGATTGGAAAATATATTCACCAGAAAATTACTTTATGAGAAAATAAAGATATTTATTTCTATTTTGGTTGTGCTTTTTAAAATAAACCAAAGAATATAATTTTTAATATCAATAAGTGATAGGATAATGTAATGTAACAGGGAAAGAAATAAAAAAAAACTTTTAAACTCTTTTTTTAAATGTTTATCGATCGAAAATCTTCTTCAAAGATAGACAAACGTTGAGAATAAGTAGATATGCTTATATATATATATATACGCGATCATTGATATTTTTAAAAGAGATAAGGAATATGTGAAGTACATTTTGTTCTAAATATGAAGCGTCTTTCGATTTATAGTTGAGATTGATGTGCAATTTAAGTATTGTTGAATTATTTTTTAATAATTTGATTAAGATGTCTCAATCACAAATTTAAAATTGGATAATGTCGTATGTGTCGAGCAAAATCTGCTCCATATGCCACTTGCTGTCTTTTTAAAAATACTATTATTTGTGCTGTTAGCTCTAACTCTCGCCTTAAAAAGGTGAGCATATTTTAGTGTGGACCTACAAGAATGAATCACATTCACAAACTTAGGTTAGCGAGAACCTGAATATATTGATCCAAATAAAGATTTGTAATTCGTGCAGGCCTACTTGAATGAATCACATTCACAAACTTAGTTTAACAAGAACTTGAATGTACTGATCCAAATCACGATTTCTAATTAGTGCGGCCCTACTTGAATGTTGTATACGAAGATAGAAGACCAACATTTAGGGCTTGTTTCATTTGATGCAAAGACACTTATTTAATAAAGGGACCTTCGTGGTCATGAAAGGAAGCTCCAAGAATCACTTCACAGGCGCGATTGGATCTCACGTACGTGACGTGTTCAAACCGTCATATACGGCATGGTGATGGGTAGTGCAAAATCACGCCTATAAAAGTTCATCGACGAGCATAAGTATCTACACTATTTGAGAACCTCAAATACCAACAATATTTTTTTTCTTTATTGGTATCAGGCGACTCTTTCTCCTCGTTCGTATGAGTCCTCATGCCCCTTGGCGTCTCCGGTGCTACCTTCGACAAGATCACCACCATCGACGAGAAGAACTATCGTTGTTCTATTTTGATTCTGCTACTTGATGTCGATGAACATGAAAAGCTTGACAACTATAATTAAAGGTGCAAGAAGTTTAGAATTCCTTTGTCGGACCTGCTACGTGACTCAGTTTCTTTTCCTTGCCATCAATCGCGCCCCACGATCGCTTCCTACCAGTGTCCTGGTATGCATACTAATGAAGAATATGAACAATTCTTGTCATTGTAGCATTTAATCCTTGCCTCATATTAACTCTACTTTTTTTATCTTTGCCAACCTTTTTAATCTATTATAAGTCTTAGTCTGAATCGTGTCATCTGTTTATCACCTTTGTTCTGCATCATTCATCTTAACTTTTAGTTTGTGTTGTTCATCAGTTATTAGACTTTGATCTATGTCGTTCAATTTACTTCATATGCTCCAAATTATTTTGGTTGTTGGATTAATTTTGTTTTAATTTTTGTCGTCCATTTTATAAATTGATCAGTTTTAATTTGTGTCATACATTCTCTATATCTTGACAAGTTTTAATCTTGATCATTTGCTTTTTATAACTGATATGTTTCAATCGTAGCCATTCATTTAATTTGATCTATTTTGATCTCACTCGTTTGTTTTTAAGTTGATCCATTTTAATCTTTGTCATTTATTCTTTATAATTTGTTTCATTTTCGATCATTTCTCCCTTATAACTTATCTATTTTTAATCTATGTCATCTTTTTTGTACTTGCTTGATCTCATCCATGCATTTCAATCTAAGCCTTTTACTCATGCATTCCGTTTAATTTCTAGCCTATCTAAACTTTTGAATTCTTTTTTGAATTTTTCTAGCATTTCATTAGATAAGTTCATATTTTTTTATTATAATTTTTTTTAAAAATGGTTAGATATCATTCTCTTGTTATCTTTTTATATAAAAACTATTTAAAAAATATTTCTTGGAAAATATTATTTAAAATATGATATATCAAAATTTAAGGTTGTTTTTAAATTATTTTAAAGAAAATTTTATTTCTTGGAAAAAATTGTATCTGATATTTCAAAATTTAAGTTTGATTTTTTTTAAAAAATATTTATAAGAATTTTATTTTGTTCAATATTTTTATTGATATTTCAAAATTTGAAATTGAGTTTTTTGAAAAGTATTTAAAATATTTTTTTATTTCTTGGAAAAATTATCATCTAAATCTAATATTTCTAAATTCAAAGCTAGCTATTTTCTGGAAATGATTTAAAATATATATAAATATTTTCTTGATTATTTAAATATGACATTTTGAAATATTACATTATTTTCTAACAAAACAAATTTTATTACTTTAAACATATATATATATATATATATATATATATATTGTTTATTTTCTTTGTTAATTGTTATCCTTGTTAGTTCTTTTTGTTAGTTTACTATTTTTTAAATAACTAAAATACAATTGTCTAATTGAATACTTGATCAAGCTTAGATTATTCAAAATGTTTTCCAAGATAATTGCAACTAAGATAAAAAGATGTAATGTCTTAACCATGTAAATTATGACATGTGGAGTCGGAAGGTGCCATATATGAGATGACACATGATTTATGAGAAGCACTTAAAGAAAAATACGATGATAAAATAAATACTAACACACAACTTCTTTTGTATAATATTAACTCATACATAATGAAGGAAACTTATAATGTCATGAATCATGTAAATAGGATGATAGTCATGACTAAAGATTTAACCATTGTAAGCATAGACCTATATAAAATTATAGGTGATAACTACACTGAATAGTTTATCCATCATCAGTTGATAGAGTTGTTACAACATTAGTTAAGTTAGTTATAGACTTGTCCATAAAGTATAATGTTGAAAACAAGAAAAAATATGGAAATCTTTAAAGCTGAAGAAGAAGAAGAAGTCAACACAGTGCACCACTGAAAGAACTTTGGACCCAACAAGAAGCTTTTCAAATGGTGTGGAACGACACAAGTATGAGTCTGCTACATTGCAGAAAGTTTGGACACTTCAAAATCGAGTGTCTTATATGAAAAAAGTCGAGTCTAAACAAGATCCTGTAGAAACGATGCCTAATAAGCTCGAATTCACTTTGCAATCATCAAGTGTAATATTGTGACAACAAAAGTTGATGGATGATGGATCAACTTTGGTGTGACCGCCACATTGCAAATACCAAGAAGGATCTGGACGACTTCGAGGAAATGAAAAAAAGGTGAACAAAAAATTTTCACGAGGAACAACACCTGTTTGGACGATGAAGATGTTGAAAATATAAGTTGGATATGGGGAAAACATTTTGATTATCCCCGATATGTACTATAGACATCAGGAATTTGCTGGAACTTCATCTTCATACATGTTCCCCTAAAAAAGTACCTTGAAGTTCATTTTAAATGATCATGTATGCATAGAGAAGAATGATAAGATTTGTTCCTAGAAATGACTTATTATGTCTCTATGTTAAAAAAATAATGAATCAATGAATGTGTCTTTCAAATACTCCTTGTGTCTTTTGTTTGATTCATCCATGAAAAATGAAAATGGAAGAGTAACTAACGTATCAAGAACAAGGATATCTCCTTGTGAAATTGTTTGATAAAAAAATGACTTGGAAATCTTTTTTTTCGATAGGAACAAGGTCAAAACAATTGTTCGAATTGATTCATTTAGATATTTATGATCCACTGAATATTGCTACACATAGGAATAAAGAATGCTATATAATAGTCAATGACGATTATTAAAAGTTATCTTATGTCTATATCTTTGGAAGAAAAGTTAAGGTTTTTGAAATGTTTAAAATATATCAAACTGAAGTGGTGAAAAAAAAAGAAAATAAATTAAGATATTAAAAATAGATAGAGGAAGAGAGTACACCTCTTGGAAAATTTCAAAATTATTACACTTAGGTAGGCATAGCCAAACTACAATGCTTGATTATGACATAACCAAATGATGTGACAGAAAGAAAGATACAATTTTAATGAATGCAGTAAGACGTATATTGTCACATTCTGGACTCCTAAAAGTTTTTAGGGGTAAAGTAGTGTTGGCCGCAAGCTCATACAAAACAAAATTTTCATTAAGTCTATAAAATTAATGTCATATGAAATATGAAATGATAAAAAGTCCCGAGTTAGATATCTTCGAAAATGAAAATGTAAATCATATATTTTAATTTCAAGTTAGCTTAGAGACAAATTGAACTTTAGAATTGTGACATACATGTTTATTGCATATAATAATACATTCTTCGATAATGAAAAAAATCTTATTGAAAATTGAGATACAATTTTCCTCGAGAATGAAAAGAAAGAGATGAATGAAAAAGAGGAGAATGAACATCTAATTATCCTTGATGATAATGAAGTCAATTTGAAAAAAAAAGACACATTGAATATAAGCTCAAGAGTGGGAGATGATAATATACAAAATTGTGAGAAATTTGATTTAGCATGAATATAAGAAAAGGATTTTATTATTTAGATCATGCACTAAGGGATCTATAGAATAAATTCAACATAGAATAAATTAGATCAATACTTGGGAGTTCATACCCTAAAAAAAATGATCTAAGCACTCACCATCTTGATCATCCCCAAGAATCACACACATGATTCCTTCAACGAAATTCATATCAAGATTACGAAAATTTGCACAAGATCTCCTAAGACCTTTATATAAATATATATATATATATATATATATAATTTATTTATATTTATATTGTGGTTGTAACTACTTCAACAATCTCTTTTTCTCCCTTTTTGATGGCCATGATCAAATCACATTATGATCAACATGTCATCATCTGATTGTCCATTAATCATGATAGTTAGGGTTAGAACATATATATTTACCAACAAACTCCCAGTTGCATTACTTAATTTACCATGTCTTATATGGATAAACATTTATCCATTTTTGATGCAATTTGACGATGTTAGGTTTGTGTTAGGCACTTAATATATTTCATCAAATTGTTAAATTCATTATTCAATATTCATTTTTGATATATTGTTTGTGTGTGGCCCATCAAGTTCACATCACTACAGTCATAGGAGCTTCATATAGAATTAAAAGCCCAAACCTGTAGTAAGGCCCATAATGGCATATTTGTAAAATTTTGAATTAACAGGATTAATCTCGTCTTTTTGCGGGGAATTAAAGGAATAAAAATAAAATTTAAATAAAACGTGATCGGTCGTTGGATGCGCGACACGTGTCATTCCCTTTTTATAAAAACCCCTCTTCCTTCTCTCTCACGATTGCTACAGTGCCGCCCTCACTCTCTCTCTCACGTTCTCCTTCGTCTGACACGATTCCAGCAGCGTCGCCGGCATCGGAGAAGACGAGTCGAGTGCAACCTCTCCCTCTTCTTCATGTTAGTTGTCGTGCATTGAAAACACAAGTTCAATTTGCTTTCTCCTAGGTTTCCATCGTTTCTTCCTCTCGTTCCCTCATGTTTCTTCTCCCTCCGGTGTCATTGCAGCGGCACCATCGGAGTTGAGACGACTAGAGGAGAAGCACACCTGTGCGTTTTCCGGTAAGTTGTGTTTCGATTAAATCCGTGATGATGTGTTCTGATAGCTTTTGATATTAATCCCTGCTGTTGAGTTTCCAACCAGCCATTGACGGATTTCTGAGAACTGTCAAGTTTCTGCCCTTATCCTCGGTGAGCATTCGACTAACTGGATTTAAGTCTGCAGTATTATAGATATTAATTTGGAGGTGGATAACTCAAGTGTATATGTATGTGTTAGGTTTCCTTTGCTGCCACGTTTGCACGTGGTCGAACTTGAGGAGTCTGCGGATTCTGAGGTTTCTTGAGTCGTTGAGGTGAGTTAGAGGGTGTACAGAATGGTTATAGCAGTTAACTAGAACTTAAATGGTTGTTGATTTCAATGTGTACATGTGCACATGTGCTGATTTTTCAGATTCGAGTCGACGTTCACAATACATCAGATTTCGACGTGTCGCGAGTTATTCTTGGTGAGATGTATGAATTCAGATTGAATGCGTTAGTTAATTAGGGTTAAATGCTAGATGTTCTGAAAAATGTTACATATGCAGATTTTCAGTTTCTCCGGCTAGTTGACGTTGTCGAGGTCGATTAGGCACTTGTTGACTCTAGGCTACCCACGGTGAGTGTTATATGTTTAATTATGCTTTAATTCGAGTTTTGAGACATCTTAGATAAGAATGGTAACATGGCTGATTGGTTGTGTGTAGGGATTTCATTTGCTACCCAAGGTTCTCGTGTTCGAACTCAAGGTGTTTGCGACTCCATTGTGATTCGCACGCGGTGAGCCGACTTATGAGTCATATGTGAGCTTGTGCTGATTTTTATAAATAAACATATATGTATGTGTAACTCTAAAATTATTTGATATGTAGCGCATAGTCGCATTTCTTGAGAGTTGGAGCTCACGGGATCCACAGACGTCTAGTATCGCTTCACACCGTACGCGATGAGTTATAATTAGAAGTTTTTGATATAAAGGTGATAAGTCATAGTTAGAAGTCATAATATAAAGGTTACTGCTTAGAATGTGTATTAGATGTAAATGTGATATGTAGTTAAGGAGTTCTATAACATATTCATGTAGTTGTTATGTTAAGCATGAAAAGAATTAGATTTTAAAATGATCTTTATGACAAGTTGGTAGGATTAGTATAAATTAATGTTAAATTGATAAAAGTAAGTAGAATATGATACTTAGTCACATAATCACTCATTAGTCATGGTAAATAGATAATTATGGTCAATTTGGGTTATTAAATGAAAGCAGCAAGTATATAGAAAAATATCTTTTAGTTAGAACAAAATTGACAAGAGTATCATTTCAAGTCGTAGATTATATCATGCTTAGATTCATGAAAATGTGGCACTTATTCCTTTATGGACTTATCGATAGTTTTTATGATGTTTTCTCAAAATTTCGAGTTTTGCGGGATTTGATGATTCTCCCTAGATTAATATCCTTTGTGAGATGCTCTTTTATGAAATGCATGTGCATTCATACATATATGACATGACATGATAAAAACTGCCTCGTGGCGAGATTTTGCATAGCATCGGAGAATGATCAACTCCGAGTAGGTGCGGCAAATAAAGTTCATTTCATAAACGACACAAATCCTAGCATACTATTGCATCCCCAGTGGACGACGTTGGAGAGGTATTGAGTCCGGTTATGTTATGGCAAACCTCAGTCTGCACAACAACTTACATAGGACCTGTACTGGCCATACGACCTTAGTGAGGATTATGCTTCATTAGCCTACTTCCTTTTGTAGCTAGAACAATAAATGTTTTACATGACATTCATTGCATGATTTTATCGCTGTTTTATCGTATTGCATCGTGGGTTTCGATTTTCTTGGTTTTCGATATTGTGTTCCCTCCACTCACTGAGTCATCTTTATGCTTACCCCTCTCTTCCTATTTTGCAGGTGACGACTGCTCAATATACTATATGATGTGCATGGGTTGAGGTTTGTACATGTGTGAGGTTGACGGACTAGAGTAGTCCAGTTATCTTTGCTTACAAGATTTACATATGAGTAGGAAACTTATATAGTTCCTAACTTTTCATTTGTCTCTTGTTATTCATCCGTTTTGGGCATTCGAATTTGAGATTTAGATTATATCCCACCTGTGGATTCCTGAGGACCTGTGTTCCTCATATTCGTATGCTACTATTGAGTCATCGTGCTCCTGTGATCACAGATACTACATCTTTATGGAGAGTTACCTTTTATGTTCATATTCAGATTATATAAAATATTGTATACATAGACATTTTTCTCATTTATCCATTTTACGCCGAGATGCTGCCAAAATTTTTGGCAATTTCAAGAGTTAGAATATTTCTCCTTATTATGTTTCCGCAACGTTCAATTATTTGAACTCTATATAGTATTATGTCTATTTTACCACTTTGACGGCTAATGGTCGACTATGTCAGGTTGGGTCGTCACATAGAATGTATCTACTACACAAGTATCAATAAACCATCTATTGATGTTCACAATTATAAGAGACTACACAATTATCTTGTAGTCTCTTATGAGCTAAGAGTGATACCTAGTAGTATGTCATAACCTTTATAGTGATATGAAATTTAATGAACCTTTTATATATTTTTCATATGCATATAATCCTTTTATAATTTTTTATGTCAAATCGAGATAAATATTGTTTGATTAAATAATATGTATTGATCAAGTTATATTTTTTTGTTATCACCATAGTTTTTGGAGCTTTACCTTAACTAGTCTGTGTCGCCTCGGGTCGCATGCCTGAATATGACGGGTAAGACTCCTAGCAAAATATTCTACATTTAAAGGGACTCGAACTCAAGACATCCTTAAGCGAGGGTGAACTACTTACCACTTCACCCAAAATCCCTGTTGGTTAGATCAAATTATGTTTAGGACACAATAAGCGCTAAACTAAAAAAAATCACTTACTTTAAACCCAATTTGTTACAAATTCAAGACACATATTCTCAAGATGCGTATTAAATGTTGCTATAGATAACAATTTAATCAATAAGTTTGTTAAATTATCCAATGTTTTGATTTTTTTGGTATAACCATCAATCGCCATGTTGTGCTATTCATAAAGTAAGATATAATTATTTGTCCTTCTTAAGTACTTAATTATATTCTTTTTTACAATAATTCAGTGTTAACCTATATTTGATTGATATTTATTAGTCACACTAATCCATGACTAATATTAGGTCTTGTACATATCATGGAATACATTATGTTTTTAATGATTAAGACATGATCTTTTTTCATTTGCTTGCTTTCCTCATCATTAGGCTTCTGAACGTATATTTGATTGATATTTATTAGTCACACTAATCCATGACTAATATTAGGTCTTGTATATATCATAGTATACATTATTCTTTCAAGGACAAAGGCATATGGAACTTTTTTTCATTTGCTTGCTTTCCTCATCATTATGAGGTGCTATGTTTTTCAAGATATGTATTCCATGTCTAAATGTAACAATCTTCTCTTTGAATTTTTCATATTTATCTTTTCGATGTACATATATTGAGAAAGATATATTATTATTTTTTACCTATTCCTATATATCTTTATGCATAGAATATAGGTTGCTTCTTTCAATTTCTTCATGCAGAACATACTGAATAATCAAATTTTAACTAACTGGGGTGTCTTTATATCGTTCCCAATGAATATCACGACATATATTACAAGAAAAATTATGTTGCTCCCATTGACCCATTTGTACACACATGGTTCTTCAAGATTTTTAATAAATTCAAATTATTTAATGACTTCATTAAACTTGATGTCATGTTGTCGGAAAGCTTTCTTTAGTTTGAACTTTGTAGTTTTCATACTTTATATTTTTCTTTGGATTTAAATCCTTTAACTTGTTCAATGTGAATATCCTCTTGAATGAGACCATTCAAAAAAGATTTTTTACATTCATTTGCCAAATTTCATAATCATTATATGTGATTATGATAAATAATATGTGAATGGATCTTATAATGACTGCCGGAGCAAAGATTTCATCAAAATCAATACCAGATCTTTGATTATATATTTTGTTTACAAATCTTGTTTTGTAAGTTATATCTACTTTTTCATCAGCACCAATTTTTCTTGGGTGTGCTTGTTGCCACTCCTAAATCCTTAATGTCACTCCTTCCTAGATCATTTACCCATTGTCTTTGGTGACAACTTTTTTTTATAATATAGAAAAGATTATATAAAGTAAGGGTAAAATAATCATTAAGGGAGCGACAATAAGATTTGAGGAGAGACATTAATGGGGTCATTTTTCTTTTGTAAATCCATTTATATTCAATAGGTTTTATCACACTTTGAGGATCTACCAATGCCCATATATTGTTTTGATGTATTGAGTCAATTTTAGACTTTATAGCTTCTTGTCATTTTTTTGAATCTTTGTCAAGCCAAACCTCTTTGTATGGCATAGGGTATTGATCCTCTATGAGAAAAGTTTTCAAATGGTTATGTATATCTATAAAGAATCCATACCACCTATTTAATTTTGATTCTCGAGAGGATCTATGAAGATGTTGGGTGTTAGAAGGTTCATCGTGTGTGACATTAGTGAGTAGAATAACATTTTGTGATATTTCATATTCAACATGTGAATTTTGAATTTCTTCAAATTCTTATAATACAACTTATTCGAGAAAAGTGATGTGCCTTGACACAATGATTTTTTGTTGTTCTGCCATGTAAAAATAATATATTACATTATTTTTAGAATATCCCACAAATCTTTCTTTTTAATTTTAGTCTCCAATTTATTTGCTTCCAGTTTCTTTATGAAATTTGGACAAAAATCCTAAGATGCTTAAAATTGAGTTTTCTTTTGTACCACATATTATATGGTGCTTTCATAACACATTTTATATGATACTTTGTTTAAAAAATAAATAATAATTTTTAAAGCATAAGAAAAATATTGTAAGGTTGGTGTATGGCATCATTGATCTTATTATACCACGTAAGGTTTAATTTCATCTTTCAAATGCACTATTTAATTGCAGAATATGTGGTTGAGTGAATTGAGATAATATTCATTCGTCCCCAAATAGGTCTAGAAATTCAATGCTCGTATATTCTCCTCCACAATCTAATCTAAGAGTTTTAATATTTTTGCCAGCTTATTTTTACTTTAGTTTTGAAACTTATGAAGTTTTAAAAGTTTCGTATTCATGCTTCATTAAGTATAAATATCTATACCGAGAATAATTATTAATAAAATTTACGGAGTAGAAATAGCCTTCTCTTGCACTAATGTTTATGGGGTCACATCCATTTATATGTACCAACTCAATTAAATTTGAGGCTCTTATTCCATTATTAATAAATAATTGGTTGGTCATTGTTCCTTGTAGGCATGATTTAAAAGTGGAATAATTATTATTAGTAATGAAGGAATCAAGTATTATTTTTCTGATCCCAATTTCTTGATTCTACTAATGACAATTTGATCAAGTTTTCAGTGTCACAAATATGCTTGATTTACTTCCTCTTGCTTGTGCTTATTAGTATTTTCAATTGTCAATAAATTATTTGATGTTTCTAAATAATGTAACTATGAAATGATGTGTTTGTAACAATTATTTTATCATTCAAATAAACTTTATAACCATCTTTATCAACAACAAGCTCATAATATATTCTTATTAATGCAAAAATTGATATAAAATTCTTAATAATATTCAGAACATACAAGAGGTCTATATTAGTTATAGAAATCTTCATTGTACAAAGAAAAAACTCCAATAGTTTAAAAGAAAAACTCTAATAGTTTCAGCATCTATTGTTGAGTCATTTGTAGTAGATAGATTTATCCGCTTAGCTCTCTACAACCCCTATAACATATTCCAGAAGTAGAAGTAAATATCAGTATCAAATTTGATGAGGTTGAAAATCTTTTTTCATATCTTCTGCTACATTTAACATATGTATCTATGTTTCTTGCTTTTCCATATAATAATACATTATGAATTGTCCATACGATGATGGTAATGAGAAAATGATAAAGTCAATGCTTAATGCATTTCGAATCGTGACATCAAATTTGGTCAACTAATTGATTAGATTGATCGTCTTTAGGACATAATAATTCACAAGGTTTTCTTCAAGCAATTTTATGAAAGAACGATTCTCTTAAAATTCTAAATCTTTTGGTATTAAATTTCTCATCATAGAATTCTTGTAATTTTAGTAATTATGTTAGCAACATGATCAACATTTTCATACTGCTTTTGAAGTGCATTAGACATGGATACAATAATGAGATATTTAACATTTTCAAGTTATTTGTCTTCATCATCGATCTCCTTTTTTGATGGTGATGGCATGATCTACCTTGATTCGCATTCCTTAATCACATTAAGACATTTGAGACCTATAAGATAAATATTAAGATTTCTCAATCATTCTTCAAATTTTGGTTTAGTCAATTTGTGTTGAGCCATTAATTTGATGATATTTTGTGATAAAATAGACATTTTAATCTAATAAAAATAGATAAAAGATGCAACCTATTAACAATTAATTAAGTTTATAAAAATACTACTAAATTTGTACTTTTATTTAATGACGATCCTAATCAATTTTGTGAATTCTCATACACAAAGAAGAAAAACTATTCTTTCTTTTATAGTGAGAATTGAGATCCTAAATATTATTCACTATACCATAAGAGAATTTAAGTGAAATAATTTATAAGGTAGGAAAAATAATCCCTTTTCAAATCCTAACAATTATGATTGTCATCATGCTTTAGTCTCTGTTTTGCATTTCATACTTTAATAAAATCTAAGAATATATGTCGTATAAGCTTAATTCGTCAATTTAGCGAATATGAAATACAAGTCACATTAACTCCTGAGAAAAATTAATATGATATTTTATTTCATTTAAATCAAATATTTTTTTAAAAAAATCAAACTACTTTTCATGAAAATCATTTTTTAATAATATTAACAAAACAATTACATGTGATTCATAGAGTTACTTATTCCTATTATGGAAGACTATGTTTGAAATTCATAACCTCGACAATTATCAATTTAGTATTTTAAGAGAACTCATCTAACAATTATACTAATTTTATACTAGGCATCATATGCAATTATAAAATGTAAAATGAAAGCATAAAAGTAAACACTTGTTATTTGGACTTAAGACAAACACCTATTTCATCACATGATTTTATTATGAATTATTATAATTGATAATACTAATATGACTATATGGCACATAATAGAAAATATTTATCTAATATCATAAAATCAAATAATTGTTTTAACCATTTAAAGTGATTTTTTAAACGTGAACAATTAATTTTAAACAAATTTTAAGATATAATTATTCAAAAGAAAATCTCTAAAGAATTTTAAACTATTTAAAATCATCTAAAGATTTCAAACAATAATTTAAGATTATAACTATAATTAAAATAAGTTCTTTTAGACCTTCCAAAATTATTGGATGTAACATTGAGTCAAATAAATGCTAATCAAATGCAAATCATAATTTAGACTTGTGTCCATCTAAATGGCCCACCGCTCCCACATTTTGAATCATTTTTTTAATTAAATTTTGGGTTGGATTCGAATTGAACTGATAAGATTCAGTCTAACCAAATTGAACCAGTAAGATTTGGTCAGACTAAACCAAACCGAACCAGATTAGGGCAAGATTCGGTTAGGCGTCGTTAGGCTGCGTCTGTCCAAATCGTATCCAGGTGGCCAGGCTACCCAACCATCACGGGGCCGATGTTGGTGCCCAGGTCACGACTTCTATTTTTTTTATTTAAAATCAATTTCGTGTAAGCATTTTACAAAGAAAATTATAGATCTAAACTTTTTTTTATGTTAAACTATAATTCGAAAGAGGCTTTGATACTACCGTAAGAAATTTGATCTAGCATGAATATAAGAAAACTATTTTTCTTATCTTGATCATGCATTCAAGGGTCTATAGTATATATTAGATCAATATCTGAGAAATTTGTACCACAAAGAGATTGATCTAAGTGCTCACCATCTCAATCATATTTCAAAATCACAAACATGATTCCTTCAATAAAGTTCACACTAAGATCAAAAGAATTTGCACACAGAAAAAGAGAGAATACAGGAAGAAGAGAGAACACACACACACACACAGAGAGGTGATTATAACTACTTCAATAATCTCCTTTCTCCCTTTTGATAATCATGATCAAATCACATCTTGATTAATATTTATTCGTCCGATTGTCCATCAATTATGGTAACTAAAGTTATGACATACATATTTGCCAATAAGAATAACGTACTTTTGGAAGAAGTTGATGAACTCATACAATCCATAAGTATAACTGATATCAAGAAGCCCCTGGATGAAACTCACACATTTAGTTATCTCGTACGAATGTGAGACTTCATTTTACTCTATCGATATTGATATAGAGAATAATATAAATCATATTTCTTATAATGAAGTACTTACTTCAAGGGCTCAAAATTGAATGGGGACTGTGGACTATGGGGAAGGAAGGAATCCAACTATCTGGAACAATCGAGGGCACTAGCTGACTGTCAGCTTATAGGGTGGGGCGCAAGCAAGCATAGCAAATCACATAGAGTTGCCCCTACCATGGTTGGCCGCCATGAGAAATGAATTAAACTCCATTGATAAGAACGACGTATATGCATTATGTGATTTGCCAGAAGATCGGCAAATCATATAGTGCAAATGAATATTCAAGAAAAAAGTACAATGTTGACGATGCTATTGATAAACACAATGAGTTTGGTTGCCAAAAGTTATACTTAAAAAGTCAAAATTGATTATTAGAAAACTGATTCTCCAATAGCTAAGTTTTCATTTATCAAGATCATTTTAATGATTGTCGCATATATATATTTAAAGTTATTCGAAATAAATGTTAAGACAAACATTCTTCAATGAAGAATTGAGTGAAGACATATATATGCTACAACCTGACGACTTTCAAGTGGAATGTTACGAGAATAAATTTTACAAGTTGAAAAAAAATATCATATGACTTAAAGCAATCATCATGTAAATGATACCAAAAAATTCATGTGAGGGTAACATAATCCGACTTCATTGTGAATAACCTGAACCGTTGTGTATACATCAAGAAAAGTAAGAGCAATTTTTTATGATATCATTGTATGTAGATGACATTTTGCTCATTAGAAACGATGTCTCAATGCTCAATGAGATAAAAGAGAAATTAAGGAAAAAAAATAAAATGAAGAATATGGAAGAAGTATTCTATGTGCTCGAAATTCAAATTAGCCAAAACAAAAATTAAAGGACATTGAGTTTAAGTTAAGAACTATATCTCAAGAAGGTACTAAAAAAAATGGAATGCAGATACCACTCAACTATCGACACCAATTGTGATAGGAAAATAACTTAGTAAAAAGTCAATGTCCTAATGCTGGAGAAGAACTTCTAGATCTTCCCTATGCACGAGTACTGAAAAGCATGACATATGAAATATTGTGTACAAGACTTGATTTGGCTTATCTAATAAGACAAGTAAGTAAATATCAACGAAATACTAGAAAAACATATTGAGAAGTTATTAACAAGATTCTTAGATATATATAAAAGGCACCATACAATTGAAATTAACATACAAACTTATTTATTTGAGATTATAGGTTACTCAGATGTATATTTCAGAGTGAATATTGATGATTAAAAATTCACATCAGGTCACTTATTTTTATTGGGTGGTGCAACTATTTTTTGGAGAAGTAAGAAATATGTATGTATAATAGACACACACAAGAAGCTGAATATATTGTATGTAGTATGACAATCACTCATGCGAAATGATTCCTTTAGAATTTGGATTCACTTTGATCAATGGATAATTATAGATATACTGTGATAATTAAACAAACCTAACTTGATAGATAATGGAGCAAATAATTCTAAAAAAATACATAAAGATCGAAGTATCACTATGCATATGATATAATGAAAATGAAAGAAGTGACAATAACCTATATACTTGCAAATGACACATTACCTAATTTTCTAACAAAGAAAATTATAGTAGGAACATTAATTAAACATGTTCATTTGATGAGACTCGAGAATATTTGAATTACATTGAAGTTTCATAGACAATGATTTTCAAAGTTGTTGATAATGTCTTGAATTTTAACCCAGTGATAAACTCTTATATGATCCCCCATGCACCACAGTCGCTCAAATAATTGGGGCGACGAAACCGCCCGTCCCATACGGGGGGTCTCGCTGTCCGGTCAGCGAGGCTAGGGGTCTAGGAGGATTCAAGGGGATCCCCTTTGCGGGGCTCGGGGGCGGAGCCCCCAAAATTTAGATGACTATAGAGTTTTTATTTCATATTTTTTATATTGAGAGTCTCTATATAAACTCCTTAGCGTTTGAATTATTCTATATCTTGTAATCATATATTATTTCTTCGTCAAAGTCGCCGCTCGAGAATATAGTTCAGTTAAGGGTGAATATCGTAAATCTCGTGACTTTTTCTGTGCAAACTTATCTCTCTCGTCTCATATCCGTAACAAAAGTTATATCTCCAAATCATACTATACGAACAGTGAAAGTGTTGAAATTGCCCGATCAAATTGATGAGGTGAAAGATGTGACGCAGTGACTTTCATGGTCATGAAAGGAACCACAAAACTCGCTCTGCAGGTGTGACCGAATCTCACGCGAGCGACATGGCGAAGGGCAGAGGGTGGTGCAAAATCATGCCTACAAAAGCTCGTCGACGAGCAGAAGTATCGACACCAATTCAAAGCCCCAAACACCAAATGACAAATTCTTTTCTTTAACTTACCAGTAAAGTCAATTATGGTAATTGTCAATTTTTTTTTTTGTTGCATATGAATTTGGTGGAAACTCATTTCCACATCTGAAATCCTATTATTGTGACAACGTAGTGAGAATAAATAAGAGTACTAATGAAAGTGAAAGAGTAGGGATTCCACTAAATTAATGGAGAAAAAAAATATTAATATTTGTTTTAGAAAGTTATATGAAATAAATACAATTTATTATATTTCAAATAAATGTTACCAATTAATATACCACCACCACTACTACTACTACTACTACTACTACTACTACTACTACTAATATCACTAAGTTTTTAAATTAAAAAACCTAAGATAATAACGTGATATTAAAATAAAATATTCAATAAAAGAATACATTGTTGTAGATTTATATATTAAAACTAAATATAAAATAAAAAAATATTTTCATAAATAAATTAAATAATATAAGTAGTTAAATTAAATAATCACGTAATAAATCATTATTTGATAAAAGATAATAATTTTATTCTAATATTAACAAAGAGAAAGTAGGAAAAGCATTGAAACAAAATACTAATTAATAAAATTATTGAAAAAGAGTTATTAAAAATAATATAGATAATACATAATAGTATAATGAAACATTTATCAAAATATCTTGATAGGAAATATTATTTAAATAAATAAAAATTTAATAAAAACATTTTTAATAGAAAAATATAGAAATTAATAATATATAACTAAGACTAAATATTAACGTAATAATAAATATTACTTTTATCTTAATTAATTCTTAAATTACATTTAAAACGTCAATCAAACAACATAATTTACTTTCTAAAACACTATTTATATTTATTTCAATAATGAAAAGTAACTCATATAAATATAATTCAACATGAAATTCTCACTTACGATTATTTACGTTCCAATTTTTTAGTTATATATAAAAATATCCCTCAACTATTGTTGAGATAAGAAAATATAATTATGACATTTGTCATACATAAAAAAGTTAGAAAGGGCTATGATAGCTTACAAATGTAAAATAAATTGAAAAAGGACCCACATCAAATAGTGATAGCAGGCACGTTTTTACTTAAAAATTTAGTAAAACATCGAATTTTCAAATTTTGAACTTGACTTTGCCCCTGGTTTTAATTGCATTTCAAGAAATTAATCTCGATCCCAAACTATTGAATGAGGGAAGAGTGGGGGTGAGGAGACTTTACTATACACGTGATAAATATTACAAAATCAATTTGCATCTTAATTAATATTGAAATTATTATTGAATATAAACATAATTAATATCATTTAAATTAATGTAACTAATAGTGATCTCATTAATGTCATGTACATAACTTTATAACAAATATATGACTTGTTTCGTAGGTGCACGAAAGGTTGCCGTCCGCAACGTTTCATGTTTTACCAGTGGCGGAGCTAGAACTTTTATTGAGGGGGTGCACAATTACTTATATAATTATTTATATAATTTAAGAATTATTTTAAACATTGATTTATATTTTTAATTATAATTTTTAAAGTTTTATTGGAATAACTTACAATTTCACTTTTTATTGTAAGCATTTAAAAATAGAAAAAAAATGTGAACATTTAAAAATATGAATATGATATTGTAACATTAATTCATAATTAAATAAAATATAAAATTAAAAAAAATAATAATATTGAGATATATTTTCATAAAAAAATATATTATTTTATGCGCATGATATAATAATAAGTAGATTTATATAATGTAGTCATAGACTAATAAGTAAAAATATATAATATAGTATACATAATATTTTTAATGAATGAATAAATATTAATATAATATAAGTAAATTATATTTTAGGAAAGAGTATATTAAATAATATATGAATAAAAGTAAATAATAAATAATAAAAAAATGAAAAAAAAGGGAGGCCAAAGGATTTGAACCCGGAACCTTTCACTGCAAACAACTCTAATAATTTATACAAGCAATTGAATTTAATTTTATCTAGTAGGTGTATTAGTTAACGAAGTCCAGGCGGTGCGAGTATATATATATATATTGCATGACAATACTTTTGATGATAAATAGAGTAAAAAACCTTTTGGATGAAATAACCCTTCAACTTATTATGGATATGCATATTCTAATCATTATACTTATGCTAATGTTAATAATAACTTATAGAATATATTTTTTTCAAAAAAGATAATAAGTATAGCAAACGACGCACCATAAAAATTTGTTGTTGTTAATACTAAAACACAAAAATGTTATTTTATGTTAGAGACGGAGCTAAAATACTTTTATATTTATAAAACTTTAGCCTCTCCTAAATTAAATTGTAAATAATACAATAGAGAAATATTTACTTTTATTGAATATATTTCATAAATGAATAAATACCTCTCAGAAAATTATGATTTTAAAAAATATAAAAAATTAAAAACTTCGTCTCAAACTCTTAAAAATTATTTGACCCCTGCTTTTCGTTCCTATTCATATCCATTTAGTAATTAAATGACACAAAGATATAAGAAAAAAAGATATGTACATCAGATTTGACTCTATGCAACTCATAATTTTATATCCTTACATATTGAACTTCAAAATTACTTTTCTTCAAATATTCATGTTCGTTTTTTTGTTTTGAAATGGTTGATTTATGTTTTTTCTTAAATCACAAAAATATCATATATCCATCTTAAATTAATTAAGGAATATTCTGGGAAGGGAAGACATGATACGAGGATGCACAGCGTGGAGCCCCAAGTAATAAAATTTGCTTGCCAGAACACACTGGACGCCTTTGCGACCCCTCGTCTTTTTTGTTCTCGTATCGATTCGAACGATCGCTCCAGTGGAGATGTGGCGAAGCTGCGTGTCACGAGGCCTCCGCCTCTCGTCGGAGAAGGCGGCGTCTTCCACCGGAGGCGGATGGATCCGTCGCCGCTCTCCGGCGAAGTCGAGGTTCTTCTCCACCACCTCGGTATCCACCGTCCTCCTCTCTCCAGTTCGATCTTGCCGTCACTTCCTAAGTTGGTTGATCATGGCTATTGTTTCGGGTTTCTAGTCGATCCCTGATCGGTAGCTCTTTAGTGCACTTATTGTTCTCTAATGTCCCTTCCTTGCCAGTTCTTGATCTCCTTTGTTCAGTTATTGATTTGTTTCTGAATTCGTGGCGACTAGAATTTCCTTTTACCGCGTTTTTCTGCTGCGATCTCACCTACGAAACTGTTTATGGCTCTTTTTGTTTCAAATTTTAACGTATTTATGGCTAATGCATGCAATTACATATTAATTATATGTGATTTAGATGTTTTTTTTTACAATTCCTTTGGTTAGGACGAATAAAATGATTTAAAAATGTCTTCTTTGAAGTGTTCTTCTTCTTCTTCTGGTTGAATACTGTGACTACAATTGATTTATTTGATCAGCATGACATTTTCTTTCTCGTTTATGATGAAGGGCGGTTGTCTTCATATACCATTGTCGATCACACTTACGATGCGGTAGTCGTTGGTGCTGGAGGTGCAGGTCTAAGAGCGGCAATTGGTCTCTCGGAGCATGGCTTTAACACAGCATGCATCACCAAGCTATTCCCCACTCGCTCCCATACAGTTGCTGCTCAGGTGTGGCAAAATATAACACTCATTTATTCACTCTTGATTAGTATGAGAGCATTGCAGTAACTGATTTAATGATGGGTGTAATTCTATTCTCTTGTTAATTGGTCAATTAACTGAAATGCTTCAATGTCAAGTTTCTCTAGCGTACTGTATAATAACTAAAATTTGGAAGTGCACTTTACTGATTCTTTTTTGTTCTGTAATATATTTATTTGAGAAACAAAAGTGGAGTCATGTTAAATAGGTGATATTTTAGCTATCCTGAATTATTTTTCCTTGTATCAAACTTTTATGTTTGGTTACCTAAGCCACCAATATCAAGGACAGTGATATAGTTATCTGATCTTTGTTATCAATAAATAAGTACTTAACCAACAAAACATCCTAGCAGGCTTGTGCTTGAATGGATCTAGTATATTAATGCAACTGGTTGGAATCAAATAAGGCAAAGATGCCAATAATGACAGTGACACTAATTATGAGCTAGAGCATTATTTTCTTTTACCATTATCTTTTCATAAAGGCATCTGATCACAATCCATTGGAGATTTTACTGTTAATACATTGCAGGGAGGTATAAATGCAGCACTTGGAAATATGACTGAGGATGATTGGAGATGGCATATGTATGATACTGTCAAGGGTAGCGATTGGCTAGGTATGCATATTTAAAATCTATGTTATTTCTACTTTTAGAAGTTACATTTTAAATTATTTTAGCACCTCAGATAAGTCTTCAAGCAAAACGACACGTTAAAAGGTTGGAGGGTTTAGTTTCCATTTGTTTATAATCAAGGAATCACATGTTTGCCAGTTCCTAGGATCGAATTGTTTGTACCGTAAATAAGTTCTCTTTTGCGCATTGTTGTTTGTGTAATTGCACTAGCCTTTGAGGACAGGTGACCAAGATGCAATCCAATACATGTGCAGAGAAGCACCAAAAGCAGTCATCGAGCTGGAAAATTATGGATTACCTTTTTCTCGTACCGAAGATGGGAAAATTTACCAACGGGCCTTTGGGGGTCAGAGTTTGAACTTTGGGAAAGGTGGAATTTACTAATATCGCATTTCTCATGCATTATCACTTTTAGCTTGTTTGTCGTTCCTTATTTGTTCAACATCTATAGGTGGTCAGGCATATCGATGTGCTTGTGCTGCTGATAAGACTGGCCATGCTATGCTTCACACTCTTTATGGTCAAGCCATGAAGCACAATACACAGTTTTTTGTTGAATACTTCGCCTTGGATCTTCTCATGGATGATAATGGTAAGCAAGAAAAACCTTGTTCCGAACGGTCAATATATTTTTCCTTTTCTTTGGGGAGAGATCTATCAGATTTATCATTTTGAGAAGGAAATCTATCAGATCTAATGATAACTTGACCTCTGTCTAGTTCGGTTCTTTGTCCAGCAAGTTGGATTTTTAAGTTGCACAATGTAAATATTTTATTTGATAACCAGAGTTAATTTTTGATAAGTGATCATTATGAGTCAAATTCAATAGACATTTGAACAATAATTTTTTTTCTTTCATTTATAACAGAAAATATGATTCTCTATACTGGAAATTCAGATAAGATCATATGATCATATTAGAGTTTTCACACACACATGTTTTTGCTTTTCTTTTTGAGAGGGCTCACACACATGTTATATTACATTTTTGGTTATGGTTAATGATTGTGTGCAACTTATGTTTGTGTTCATACTGAAAAGGATGACGTTCTGAAATTTTTCTGTTTTAAATATCTTTGGTGATAGATCCACCTCTAACTATTTAATGTTTCCTCTCCATTTCATCCAATTCATAAAAAAATAGTCAGTCTATCAAAGTTTGTGTTTCCATCATATCACATGAGCTGTAATACATTGATGAAGTAGGTTCTTTTAAACAAGCCTCTTGCCAGCTAATGATAGAGGACTCTAGCTAATAACCAAGTCCTAGAGACGAGAAAGAGGATATTATGATAATGGGGTTACATTATAAACTTGATAGGTCCATTGACTCTAGAAGATAGCTCTCTGTTTATTCTAAAGTTCATCAAACTTTGCACTTGGAAATATGACTGAGGATGAGTGTCAATTTCTCATCATTTTGATTTTTGCAGCATATAATGTATGAATTAGGATATTATGATAGCTCTCTGGTTATTCTAAAGTTCATCAAACTTTTATGTAATTTGAATATGCTTGTCAAAGCAATTAGGTTATGTTTCCTTGTTGTTTCCGTCTCATATATGTATTTATGAACAACATTCATTTCAATATAACAACTATTTCTTTTGTTGTTTGCTCATGGTAAAGTCCTGATATATGTGCACAATGGTCATATGTTCAAAATGAAATGGGTCTTGATATGTGATACTGCGTCCAATAAATATTGATCAACTGTAAATTCATCTGATCAGGTACCTGCCAGGGTGTTATTGCACTGAATATGGAAGATGGAACCCTTCATCGCTTCCGCGCTGGCAATACGATATTGGCGACAGGGGTACTAATTCTTTTTAGTAACCATATATTCCTTGTTTTGGGCAAAGACTAATATATTTTGTGTATATTTAGGGTTATGGTAGAGCTTACTTCTCCGCAACCTCAACCCATACATGTACTGGCGATGGTAATGCCATGGTTGCCCGTGCTGGATTGCCACTCCAGGTTACTTAGTGACAAGTCATTTTCGTCTTGTTAAAGAATGTACTTTTGGTTTTTCTGTTTCCTCCTTATTTACAACTGTAACTATTGCAGGATCTTGAATTTGTACAATTTCATCCTACTGGCATATATGGTGCTGGATGCCTCATCACTGAAGGTTCTTACTAATTCCATTGATAGATTGTTTCACTCTATCCAATAAGTTACATATTGGTCATACATACATATTTTCTGGTGAATACATGCTCTACATGGTTATAAGTACCCAAGTTCTCTCGACATTTTAGGATCTCGAGGTGAAGGTGGTATCCTTAGAAATAGTGAAGGTGAACGTTTCATGGAACGCTATGCTCCTACAGCCAAGGATCTTGCATCTCGTGACGTGGTTTCAAGATCAATGACTATGGAGATAAGAGAAGGTCTAGGTGTAGGTAAGATACGAGTACTTAGTTTTTTAGTGCGAAACCTACAACTGCTTACTTAGTTATTGATCTTTTTGTCTTATTTCCTCAGGACCTCTAAAGGACCAATATATCTACACCTGAATCATGTACCTCCTGACGTTCTCGAGGAAAGGCTCCCAGGGATATCTGAAACTGCAGCTATTTTTGCTGGTGTTGATGTCACAAAAGAACCTATCCCTGTTTTACCTACAGTGCACTATAATATGGGTGGAATTCCCACAAACTACCATGGGGAGGTGCTTTGGACCACAATGCTTTTCAATTGATGGCAACTGCCTTTGAAGCTGCTTCAGCATGTTTTCTAAATACACTGTGGCCATGTTTCTGTTCAGGTTGTTCATATAAAGGGAAATGATCCTGATGCAGTAGTTCCAGGTTTAATGGCTGCTTGTGCCTCTGTTCATGGTGCAAACCGTCTTGGTGCAAACTCCCTCCTTGATATAGTTGTTTTTGGCAGGGCGTGTGCCAATAGAGTTGCAGAGATCTGTAAACCAGGCATGATTCTTAAACCTATATTTAAGTTGGGACAATCAATTTGATTCTGACCGATAGAGAATTTTCAGGGGACAAACAGAAACCTCTTGACAATGATGCTGGAGAAAAAAACCATTGCCTGGCTAGACAAATTAAGAAACTCGAATGGCTCTCTACCAACTTCTAAAGTTCGCTTAAACATGCAAAGAGTGATGCAAAACAATGCTGCTGTTTTTCGAACTCAAGAAACATTACAAGGAGGTAAGTTGTCTTGATCCAACCTGTTATTTCTCTTTTTATGGTTGACATGAAATGGTCTCACCGTGGCTGCAGTTAAATGGCATAGAAAAGAATAGCTATCTGATCATAGTTTCTTAGGGTTGATTTTGTACCTTGTTGGTTTTAATGGATACTTACTTTCTCCCTGAACTTTGTTTTAGGTTGTCAGTTGATTGACAAAACATGGGAGAGCTTCCATGATGTCAAGATCAGTGATCGAAGTCTGATATGGTTGTTCCTTCACACATTGACTATTTTGTCTTCACATTTTTCAATAAATCTTAAGATTTTTAACTTGTTAGCTTCTTTTTTTGCAGGAACTCTGACTTAATAGAAACAATAGAGCTAGAAAATCTTTTGATAAATGCATCTATAACTATGCACTCAGCTGAGGCAAGAAAGGAGAGTAGAGGAGCTCACGCTCGTGAAGATTTTACGGTCTGATTCACATCCATCCAAATTTCTTACTTTATTATTTTGTTGAACATGGCGTTTATTTTCCCCTTTAAAAGCCTGATGTCAACTTACTGGAGTTTGTTTCTCTTTGCAGAAAAGAGATGACGAGAACTGGTTAAAACACTCACTGGGGTTAGTATTTAAAATTTCACATCTCATGCTTCTGACAACTAGAAGAGTATGCAATATAGTTAATCTTCCAAAATGTTTAGTCCAATCATTCTAGCTATGTAAGCTTGGTGGTGGCGGAAGATTGCAACATAATTCTGATCTATGTTGATGCTGGCATATATTACCCTTGGAAACACAAAAAGATATTGCTAAATGATTTAGCAGCTAGGAATCCTAACTTTGTATATTGGAAATGTTAATCCTTGAGCATTAACTGGATTAGTTGTTCTGAGAAACAAATGCTTGGTTTTATCGACATTATTGGAACTGTTATACTAAGTTATTTGTGATAATTAATTTTCCTCTAAAAGAAGGAAAAAAGGGAAATAGGGAATAGACGTTAAAATCCAGATGGTTCATTTATTTTGCTTATAACTAAACCAAATTCAATGATTGCAATGATCTATATGCAGGAAAAATACCAATATAAGTAATCTTTGTGAAAGGATTTTTTGGGCAGTGTTAAAAGTTTTATATAATGGAACAAAAGGCACACATATAAATATGTATATAGGTCATACATCTCTGCATTAATTGTCTAGATCAGGTTTGTAAAAGAAAGAGATTTAGGATTAATTTAGTAGTTAGGCGCAGTATAACAACAGAATTGACAAATTTAGATGCTTGGAGTTTATTACTGGTAAATATTTTCAGAAAGTTACTTTATCGTTTTCTCAGTAACCTAGTCTGGTCCTTGAAATTGAATTTATCCCCAAAATAAAATGAATACAACTTCTTAAAATCTACTGTTGGACTTATTTTGTATAAATTTTCCTCTAGTAACTCCACAATTTATTGATGGTTTAAGAAGATAACGTTTCACAATATTTTCACAATAGTTTATCATTTCTAATGCCCCTTTTTTCCTTCATAGGTACTGGGAGAAGGAGAAAATCAGGCTAGCATATAGACCTGTGCATATGAATACCCTGGATGATGAAATTGAGTCTTTCCCACCAAAAGCACGTGTTTATTAATATCTGTTGCTTGCCTTGTTAGGTCTCAAACATTTACCTGAGTGATCTAGTTTGATGTTTAATAATATACATCAATTAGAAGGGTTTAGTATAACCATATCTGTGAGACAAAAAATATTCTGATCCTGTGTATGCATGCCAAGAAAAATAATTTCATTCATGGAGCCATGAAAAGCATGTCTTTCCATTTATCAGAGATGTCTTTTTCCTTCTGGCTTTGTGTCTATGTTGTGATTTTTAGCCTCGGAGACTTGTATAAAACTCACTTTCATATGCAAGTAATATCCTCAGTGATTCAGAGGACCACAATTACTAGTTCTTCATGTATCTACCATGGGAAGTGACATTGGTTTGTATAATAATAGCTAGTAAACATTATTCTTAATATTATGGGTCCTTTTTCTTATCAATTTTGATCTTCCTACAATATTACTGCAAAATAGCTGGATGAACCATTAATACTTACAGACATAAATCTCTTGCCATTTCGCAAATTAGTCCATCCAGTATCTGCTTTGTTGCAACCCCTGCTATTTCATCTTTTTCCATCACGGCAAATGTTGAGCTATTCCATCCAAAATCCCACATGCAGTTGCAATCCGGATTCTTGTTATGTATATCTCTTTCAAGCATCATATACAAGAATTCTGCAGCATTGAGACAATCAGCACCAGGTTTGGAGGGAAGGTTCAAGCTCTCAATATCATCATTCAATTCTTTTATCAGTTCACTGAAAGACCGAACTTCCAAATGTGCATGATATCTCATAATGTTGTAGGTGACCTCCCTTGTGCCTTTTCTTCGTATTAACTCTAGTCCAGAATCTAAAAGCAACTTGCTTTCATCATTTGGAAATGCACTTTCAATAGTTTGGACAAGACCAGTTGGAATTTCAAACTCAAATATTGTTTTTGCTGTGTCTAGAAACTGCTGACTGTGCGTTAATTGTCTTGTGAACATGGATAGATTCTTGGCCAGTAATCCTCGTTTCTTTTGTCCAGGTACTTCTGTCTTGGTGCTATATTTCTCAGACTGCCCGTCTGAAATTTGATCTGCAAGGAAAAAATACATACCTTGCGATGGTTATAACTTATTGCTTGTCAGTAATATTATGCTTTATTAAGTTCGTTAATCATATGTATACTATCAGAGTAGATGCAGTTGTGATTTCTAGGTTACCTTCTGGATGCCTTTCCTTTGGGTCGAAGGATTCAACCTCTGAGGTTGAATTGAGTAAGCCTTCTGACTTTTCATTAGTCTTTCTTTGATTTGCTGTATTACTCTGCATAAAGAAGAAACAAATATAAACAATAGATATCATCAGTTTAATGAGCGAAATTGATGCATATGCTTCAGGGATAAATTGATAAGTCAAAATATTATTTTTTCTTTGCAAATGAATATTTGATAGATAGTCTTGTATGTTCTTTTCCAATTCTTTTCTCTTAGCCATATTTGGTTGTGTGTCAAGTTATTAATGAAAACGAGTGATGAACAGGAAGTTAGAAAGGATTTGCATATTATCATGTATAACAAAAAATGCTACTTACTCTGTTGATTTCAGCATCTAATCTTTTTTCTTTGACTTTGCTCTTCCATCTAGCATCCAAAGCAGGTATATTTGGAGGTAATGTGACTCTGATATGTTGTGCCGATGCTGGGTCATGAGAAGTTATTTCCTTAGTTTGACTGTTTCTTTCAGTCCATATATGTTCTTCATGTGAAGAAGAAGCTTGCTGGTTCAAGTCCTTGCCAACTCCATTTTTTGTTGCATCTTGACTTTCATTATCTTTGGATGTGCCCGACTTTTTGTAGTTTTTGCTTCTTTCTTCTGTCATGTTTACAATATCCATATTCTCTGTACTGGAGATATTAACTCGTTTTACTATTGGTGTCAATGGGACTTGGGACAGGGTCTTGTTTTCTGTGTGTAATTTTGTTACTGAAGGCTTATCTGCTAAGCTCCTGCATCCAGTTTTTCTGTCTGATTGAAGATAGGTACAGCTTGATCTTGGATCTTTCACTTGACTGTTTTTGGTGTTTTTTGTTGTTTGCTCGATCTTATTGTGTTTGCCAGAAATTGACTTGTTCACAGCTACTCTGTATGTTGTTTTTTCTTCATTTTTCACTTCCTGGTCATTGCTCCTTGTTCTATTTAGTTTCAATTTGACTTTTGCATGAAGCTTGGTTTCTTTTGCAACTCCTTGTATTGCACAGTTGTGATTTACTCTGTGGACAATAGACTTGCACGGTGATGCTTTGAAGACATTAATCTGATTACTAGTAAGAGTTGACCATTCTTCATCTTTCTTTTGTGCTTTGGGCACATCTTTGTTGTCAACTTCATCTTGGCACTGGGATCTTCTGACACCTTTGTGCTCTTGGTTCTCTGAAACCAATCTATTACCATCTTGGGGGATTCTTTCTTCTTTTGTTTGCCTTGTCTGTTCCTGTACATTAATCTTGTCCTTCGACAGTATCACATGTTTCATGCGTGTGCTTCCTGCTACACTATCGTTCTTGTTTGCATCTTCAACTTTCTTGTCCATTTTGAGATGGACCTTTTGTAAGTTCTCTTTTTGTATCGAGGTTTCGATATCATGTGACTGCATCAGATATGTCTTTCCTCTGCTATAGTTGACCTCAATGCTGTTCATGAGCTTGATCTCATCAATGCTTTTTTCATGTATCTTCTTTTCTGCATCCCTTCTCACATTTGTTTGCAAAAATTTCGTCTTTTCTGCAGCTCCTTTTAAAATTTGATCTGTCTCCTTCCTAGACTTTCGATCTATTTCCTCTTTCTCCTTGTTCATCTGTTGCTTGATCACCGGAAGCTCCTCTAGCCCCATAAGTTTGGCAATGACACTTGGCATTCTCACTTTTTCTCCTTGTAGGGTTGGGTTCATATTCTTCGATGTGAAATTTTCAGATGCTGCCAAGTTTCTATTGCTGTCTGAGAACATAATGAGTTCATTGCTTTGGGCATGCTTTCTTGCATTGCCAGTTTGCTGAGATTCAGGTATCGACAAAGAATTGTAACTCATGGACCTTCTATGTGTAGTCGATTGCTTCGATGTATGTAATAAGCTCTCCTTCGGATTTCTTGTGGTTATTGTCCCTCTGGATTGAGATGGAGCCATTACCCTCTGCCCTTGATTGATGGCATTAGCATTCTCTTTGGCTAACAGCATCTGTGAGTGTCTGGAGGATCCGTCGTAAGAGGAAGTACGCCTGGTCATTTTCTTAGGATTCATCTTGTCATCTTCTTTGGCACCTTTGAGCAATCTGACCTGCTTACCCTGAGAGCCAACCATGTAGTCAGATGCATCCTGCACAATTATGAGCATCTTCAGGGACTCCTCTAAGTCCATGGCCCCTCTCAGCAGCTCCCTTCCGATTTCAATCGATTCCCTTGTAAACTTTGAGCCGCTGGAGTATGCTTGAAGTATGTTATTCAATTGCTGGATGCCGATTGATATGTCTCCTGTCTGAAGGTTTGTTAAGAATGAATTCTGATCCATCTTATGATGTTTCATCCTAGTTGGCAAACGTTGACTGTTTCTCTCTCCTAAATACAGTGATCCATGGTGCATGATTCGCTCATTTCCAACTGCAATATTGCTGAAAAGTTGTACGTTTTGGAGCTTCCCGCTGTTGCTGAGTGCCAGGGCAAGTGCCATGGACACATCGACCGAGTTCAGAAGGTTTGCTGAACTTTGGAACGGAACAATGTCTTGCGACGAGCCTGCTGGGTGAGCTGTGTTGCTTTGTCTCCTGCCAAGCATTTGTGTGACGTCCATGCTAACAGTGTTCTTTTCGCTCTGAGCAGTCCAATAAGGAAGTAAATGTCATTGCAACATGGAAGCACCAATGTTCTTTCAGTGTATGAAAGATGACTTACAATCTTGTTCTTTGTAGTTTGTCCAGCATGAAATGATCGGTGAGAGCTCCGATACATTTCTGGATAAAAGATATCAAGATAATCTATTTGACAAGATCAGGTAACAAGTATAAAAATGCATGTACTAAGGACTTCTGTTTTGTGCCAACATAATCAGATCACAGTTATGCATAATAACTGATTAGACGGATGCTAAATTTAATTTAAAATAATACTTATACTGGTCGTCATATATGGTGATGGAGATGAATTAGCTAAATTTGTACTACTCCTAGTTATGACAAGATGCTAAATGGAGTGCACGGCCATGTACTAACGTGCCCGTGGATGTGGCAAAGGAGTAGGACATGATGGAGACTTTATTCTTTTCTTCGAAGAGATTGATTCTTTATTATTCATGGACGATGGAATTGGGTCCTTCCCTTGTGTTACACGACAGCACAAACAATCATACATATATACACACACAAATATACATAGTATTCTCTACTATGTTTATATATACATATATACACACACAAATATACATAGTATTCTCTACTATGTTTTTATTTCTACCACATGCATCGAGTTATGTATTGTATATATGGAGTTACTATGCATGTGGAGAGTAATTAAAGTCCCAATGGCTATATATCTCATGCCGCATCAACGAAGTTAATGCTTATGAATCATACTGTTCTTTTTTATCGTAATGATACTATATTAATCATCCAAAACCGAAAGCTATGAAAATGAAATATCAACTACTTAAGAAACAAGGACAAAAGTAAAAAAGAAAAAAAAACAAAGAAACAACAGTGTAATGAAAGTTTCGACATGAACACAACTGGGAAACCTAAATATTATATCTCCGCACCGGAAAACTTAAGGAAAGAAACTACCCTTTTATTTATGAACCTTATCAAAACTCAACTTTCACTGTCATAAGAGAGAACATATAATTCAAATTGCGTTCCCCATATCACATAACTAACACTGTCACAAAGATTCAATCTTTCTCGACTTAAACGGTTTAATATACTGAAAACATCAAATATATTCATGTGATATACTTTTCATTCCACTAGTAGCTTGCATACTAGCAAACAATACTACTGTTTCATATAGTATCAGCTTAGTGTTGGAATTGAACATACCGGATGCAGAGCCCGCCTGAACATTTCTCTGACCGGACGTCGATGAGAATCCCAGCTTCTCCTTCCTTATCCTCAGATCATCTAACAGCTTCTGGGAAAAGTGATCTGGTCGTTTCGCCATTATGGCCGATGAGATCTGAGGGCATGCAATGCTGTGGCTTTTGATCTCCCTTGAGCTTTCTCACTTCAATCCCCAGCAGATTAAAATTGTCTCAACAATGAGAGCTACTCTTCTTTAAAGGAAAGACACAAAGATAAGGATAAAAGAAGAAAAAATGTCTCACGGATGGAAATGAGAGAACACGTACAGAATGGTTGTTCGGCTCAATGGTTGGCAGGTTATTTCTGAGCTCTTGCTTTCACTTTTGTGGTGTGAGATGAGATGTCCATCTCAATGACGTATAGGCTGGAATGATCAACTTACTACTACATGCTCCTCCTCCTTTTTTGAGAAAAAGGCCTACATGGGAAGTTTGTCGTAAAAGCTTAGATTCTCTGCAACTGTTGCGCGCATTTGAGTGTCCGAGTTATACTCCATTCTAAGCAAAGCAAGAAAATATATGGGGAACTTCAACCCCAAGTTTTCATGCATGCATGGGTAATTTCCGATGCCCCTAATCCCTGAGACGAGATTTCAGTCCAAATTTAGGAAACATCATCGAAAACAAATGTTAAAGAATGGAAAAATAAATAATTTATAAGCTCACTCTTATATTTCTTTTATCGATTATTTCTAACGAAAATGTTCAACATTCATAAAATTCAAACTCGATCTTCTTATAATAGAAAGAGCTACTTGTTCACTCCATTCAACTTCGATTGATATTTTCACTCTCATATTTTGCCGCGTGAAATTAAACCTAAAATCCTTGAGTCATTCTAGTCCTTAGGGTAGTGAGCCAGCACAAAATTCTAATTTATGAATTTGAAAAGAATCTATTATGTCATAATTGATCAATATTATTATTATTATTATTATTATTATTATTATTATTATTATTATTATTATTATTATTATTATTNTGAAAAGAATCTATTATGTCATAATTGATCAATATTATTATTATTATTATTATTATTATTATTATTATTATTATTATTATTATTATTATTATTATTATTTGTTGAAAACTTAGTTACATGCATTGTGAGTCATCCTTGTTTTATATAATATAACAACTTAATTATATATCAAAATTTTATTTCCTTATATGTATGTGATCTCTTGGGTGAGTTACATGCGTTTGTACCTTCCCGATCTTTCCAAATATTTTCTGCATGTAACTAGCCAACGAAGCAGGAGGAGGAGCTGGAAAAGATACGATGGAATTGTGGAAAGATGACGACGCACCCGACTCCATTTGGTTTGGGGTGGGAGGTCTTGTTGCAGGTGGTACGTGGTCTCATCAATCACGGTTGGTGTGCTGACATATTTGGAGCACAATACATCGTTAATTATCCAAAAGTTGATATAATTTCATACACAAAAAGTGCAGCGATATTTCCATGTTATCCTAATAATCTCTTTTCCTTTTCTTTCGTTTAATAATCTTAGTTAAGGTGGTAGCTAATTAATTATGATTATGCTCAAAGTATATTGGATTAATTAATTTGGTGGGCGAACTATGAATTCACACTTTGGGGATCTTAATTAATTTTGTCATAA
The DNA here is from genome assembly GCA_001647135.1 of Pontederia paniculata. NCBI lineage: Eukaryota > Viridiplantae > Streptophyta > Magnoliopsida > Commelinales > Pontederiaceae > Pontederia > Pontederia paniculata. The sequence goes on along the minus strand of LTAE01001637.1, from coordinate 5,335 downwards.
CTTTAATACTCTAGTTGGCTATATAGCTTGAGGGTTTTGAGGATGAGATTGTTAATGCTCAATGTTATTTTAAACTTTTTTTATATTAATTAATTTAAATCAACCAACACTATAAGAAAAAATGAGTTTTACGATAGAAATTGTTGTCACTATGTTGACGCTAATAGATACAAAGCTAAGATAACTTAACGATGATTATTATTTCTGCTTTTCTAGTATGATTAATAATGATTTGATGAAGTAATTAATGATGATAATTAAGTTGCTAATTGGCCATGATGTTTATAAAATTAGCAATGATTTTTTGTCGGTATTTTCTGTAATATTTTTTTTGAAAAGATTTGAATACTAGCGATGAATTAATGAAAAAAATTCTCCGTCGCTAATTTTCATACCCTAAATTCTCACATCCTTCCATCTTTTCTTTTTTTCCTCTTCTTCTTCTCCTCTCTTTAGCCACCGACTGCCAACTTTCTCATCGACATCCGCTTTTCCCCTTCTTTGGTGAGCTATTTTTCTCCTCTTCCTCTTCCCCGCCCAACGGCCTCCTCCTCTCCACTTGGCCTTCGCCCCCTCCTCCCTGGATGTCCAAGGAGGAGGAGGTGGAGGGGGGTAGGCGACATTGCCACCTTCTTTGATCTACACCTCACACTTCTTCATTTGATGATTAGATTATTATTGTTTGACTTTGAACATTAAACTTTGTTGTATTATACATTCGACAAGTTTTGAAACTTGTATTATGATGTGAATGTTTCAATCGACTTTTAAATTTTATTATCTATTAAAGCTTTTCTTTAATTTTTTAAATAACATATTCTAATATATATATTTCATAAATGAATAAAAATAGTAAATGTACCCCTAAAAATTTTATGATTTAAAAAATAAAAATATCATTCTAAAATTAAAATCATAAATAAAAATAAATGATTAGAATAAAATTATAAATATACTCCCAAAATTTTTGTTGGGTTCCCCCCGCACCCCGAACCCCAAAATTTGTTCGGCTCCTCTAGTTGTTCATATCTAGCTTCGTCCCTTCATGCGACCAAATAACGACGGTTTAGTGATGATTTTGTTGGATACTTATCAATGGTCTAGCGACGATTTTAACAACAAGTTAACAATGACATAGTGATGACTTAGCGACGATCTATTGTTGTTTTAAAGAAAATAGAAAACAACGACAATTTAGAGACAACTTTACAAAGGGGCGGGCAAAGAATTACTGACGACTTAACGATGATGTCCACGCGTTGCTAGTAGCGACTATTATTTAAGATGATCTTTTTCATCATGAAACTTTGCTAAATTAATCAACAACAATTTATCGATGAAAAAGTGACAAAATTTCGTGGCTAATGTGTATTATTCTTGTAGTGCATTGCAAAATCCAACATATTTTTAGCATATATTTATGTTTATTTTATTTAGCTTTGTCATGGCATACATATATTTTACTACTAATTCATTTTTATTTGTTTCAAATCATAAATCTACTCGAATTTTCTATTTTTGATGTTTAGGACAATAGAGAAAGTAATAACGAAGCTAATGTAGAAAACTATACGGACCCAAATCAAAGTTACAATAGAGTTATCATAGGTTCTAACATAATTTAATAGACTCTTAAATGAGTTTGTAATGGCTTGTGAAAGATTGTAACGACCCATGACAAGAGCAAAAATCGATTTTGTATGGCCATCACGACCATTAAACACCACGACATATTTGGCTTGTCAAGACCCAGTACAAACCATTGTTTGATTTGTAAGTCGGAAATCTATTACAATCGATCAAATATAATATGACGAAAGTATATTATAATTCATTTGATATCTCACATAGATATTATGATAAATATAACACAAGAAACACACACACACACACACATATATATATATATATATATATATATATATATATGTATATATATATCAGAGCAAATCTACGTTATTCCATATTTATATGTTACACAATATTTTTCTTAACATTTATCTTTATACAAAAGCTATACATCATAAAGAGACATACATCCTTAAAAAATGATTAAGGGAGATACCTAAGTCTCATCTATACCTCGTTCAAAAGTACTTCAATCCATATAGAGGATCACCAATACGCTCACAACACTAGTCTAGTAATCTAAAAAATATTAAAAACCACATTATGAGTAAGCCATAACTCAATACTTAATTTTAGTTTTCAAGGTTAGAGTCTACAATATGTTGTTCATTTTCATGTCCAGGACATTCAGGTGAACGACGGAGGAAGACAACAACGAATGTAGTGGATACGACATCAAAATTAATAAAAAAAATTGGAAATCACGTTTGTGATAGAAATTTCATGGCCATGAGCGCAGATGATTCACATACTGATGGACGGTCACGACATGTGAAACCACTTTCACAGTCATGACAACAACGATGAGACGATGAAGGCATGACATGTCAATTTCATGCCCATGCTGAACATGCACTTTCATGCCCATGAACGAATGAGGCAGTGATGAATAATGAAGATGATTACATTTGGTCACGATCGTGATATCTCGATCACGGGCCCTAAACATCTTGATGAGAAGAAGTTTACATTCTGCCACAACTATGACAACTTGGTCACGAGCTGTGAAGAATTTGAAGACGAATAGCAACCTTTCAGCCATGACCATGAAACTCATTTCAGGGGTCGTGAAACCTTGACGCTATAGATGCGTACTTTCGATCACGACCATGACAACCTTATCACGGGTCGTGAAATGTTGATCCGAGGAAGATTAAATCTAATTTTAAATCGATAAAATTTTATCTTTTGAGGATTTAGACTTGGAATTAAGAGAAAATCTAATGGAAAATGGAGTTTGACATTTAGGACTCTTCACATATTTTAACACCTATGGAAAGTTTATGAATAAGACCCCAAGACCTCATTTGCAGGGTTATGATTTAAACTTGGAGATCCTAATGTTGGAGAAGGAGATGAAGTCCTGTTGCGCAAATTCTGAGAAGATGACCGTCAAGGTATTTCAATTCTTTATTATTTTATGTTGTAATTCTGAAATAAAGCATTATATAGAAATATGAAATTCACTGCAATAATTACACATGCAACTTCATAGTACAAGTTGTTGTGCATAACCAAATAAGTAATTATTACACAACCAAAACATGATCATGTTAGAGTATTAGGTTCACAATACACATCCAAAAGATACTGCAAACACCTAGGTTATGAAAGATATTACCAACACCTAGGTTACAAAAAGATATTTCAAAGACATTAAAAAATGGTACCCCAAAGACCTAGTCTAGACAATCAAACTTAGCTCATATAAGACATCGTTCAATATGATGATCCAGTTTCAAATGCGTTAACTCCACCAGAAGATGGGCGGATTGCAAATGATGTAACATTTTCCTCACTGGACCTAGGAGCATTGAAACGAGAGATAATCTTGCCCAAACCCACTATAGGAATTAATAACATGTTAATACCTTGGCCAAAACTGCTACTAGTTTGAAATGTAGAAGCACCAAACCCTAGGAATGCAACACCAATTCTAGTTGGAGAAGTAGATGTAGATCCAAAAGCAAAAGAAAAACTAGTGGCGCCAAGATTAGCACCTTTGCCAAAGGTGCTACTAGTGGTGGATGACTGGACTGCATAGTAGATGACACATCGCAATTGTATTCAACTATTTTTTTTGTTAGCCATGGTAATAACATTTCATCATCACATGACATGACCAACGGTTCAAACTATCTTTAAGACTTGCAACTTTTTGGCCAACAGATAAATTTGGAACCTTCTCCTTGAGTCTTGCCAAGCATACCTCCCCAGAATATAATTGTTCCTTTTCATAAACTGCATGTGACATTTACATATTTTTTTTCCCTTGCTCTGCAAGGTCAATCATAGCTTGATAAGCTCCTAGGGGCACCTTGCTTTTATATTTTGATTTGGATGAACCAGATTCGCACCTCTTCCCATCAATCGATGTTGGGCAGGCATCAGATGAGCTATCAACAAGAAAACTAGGAGATACCATACTAGGGCTATCGATTGTGGTTCCTATTGTAGGTTGTTCAACAGATTCACTAATCATGATGGGAAATTGTTAGATTGGTCTTTAGTGATGTCTATGGCATCTATGTTGATCTTATTGGCCTCACTATCCAAGAACTCGTTAGAGTGTACTATCGTAGACATTGCAGTTGTATTCCCTCGCCTTCTAATAGCGATATTCTTTGCAAATAAGAATATCAATTCCTTGTAGACAAGGAAAGACTTATCCCTAATCCTAGATACTTCTTGTTCATGTGTTAGATAATGAATGAAGTTAGTCCTTATAAGCAAGTTATGGGCAATAAAATAATGAACATGACTATAACTCATCGAGACAACATCATCCCACATTGTGTTATCACCTATTGGCATATGTCTTTTGTAGTCTCAACCCCATCCACTTTATTGTGCAGACTTTGGTACAAGCCCAACAACTTCTTCAAACCTTTCAGCCTATTTTTTAGATGGTTCACAGTTAAACTCTTTTTCATCTTAGTGTTATATATCTTAGCCATTCTTCTCCATGATTCAGCAGAGAAGACACCATTTATGCAATTTCAGTCTACATGTTCTTGTCTCATAAGGGCGACCAACAATACATCAGATTCTGGATTCCAATTTGAAATCCTCTTTGCGGGTGAGGTACCATCTTGTGGAAATATCTCTAATTTCATCTTTATCAATTCTATAATATACATGATAAATCAGTTTAATGTATAGTGTAATTGACTTAATACTAATGAATTTATTGTACAATGCTTTTATGCATACAAGTGAGAAGGTATCATCAGGCGAAATTGATAACAAGTGAAATCAATCAAAAATTCAAAACTAAAATTAACAACTTGTTAGATAATTAATGAGAGCTTTGTAAGTAAAAAAAATACTTACAATGCAAAATTCATTACTACACTCTATTCAAAGCAATTTTAACAATTAAGCAAAAAATAAAAAAAATGAACAGATGGGGCGCCTATTTGGTAGCCTTACAATAATATAAGAGCAAAACCCAAAGAAAAAACATATTATCATCTTCGTTCAAGGAAAACTTTATAGTCATAATATGATTCTTTTTGCTTAAAACAAAATGAAAATGAAACATAATTATCTGTTTACAAGAAAAGAAACAAGCATTGATGATATTTTGAAGACATAGTTCATGTCAAAAGTGGTAAAAAATTTATGTCACTACCTTATCTTGATCTTTGCTTTAGAGGTCTACAATAGAATGTAGGATCTATAACGACATCAAGAGGGGGGGGGG